>VZUI01005105.1:0-21628 GCA_013401135.1 Cettia cetti | reverse complement strand
TGTGGGAATGGGAGAGGAAGGGTGACTAGAGCAGAAAACCTCTGGGTGTTCCCGTGAGAACAATAATACAGCACATGGACTCTGTGGTACAGGGACAGTCCTTTACCCTTCCTGGTATCTCTGGGTTGTTGTGACAATGGGAGCTAAACCTTGCCAGGCCTCCCCCATCCAGCTGATCTTTTCAATAAAGAGCTGAATATTAATTAAAGGTGTAAGCCCTGCTCTTTTCAGTTTGGTGTTTGAAGATAAAGCTCAGATTTGATACTGCTGTGGTTGTGTGTGTGACCCCTCGCAAGGTGGGTGGGCAGGGGGGTCACAGATTTTATCCCTTGAATAGCAAATATCTTGGGAAACCGGTTTTTCCTCTCAGGAAGCTTCCAGGAGGGTATGACCTCCTCTTCTCTGGGAAGAGCAGCTCCCACAGATTTCACCAGCTATGCTTGTGGTGAGTGGGTACAGAGACGATTTGCTCCATTGCTGAAGAAGAACTGAGTATTCCCAAAGGATTTCCCAGTCACACCACAGTCTGAAATGCCCTAAGCAATGAAAATTGCCTTAGATTTAAAAAAATAATAGTCTAAAAACTTTCTCTTCTGAGAACTAACCTCCTATTCACCCCTCAGCAATTTCCTCTCAGGTGTCTTTCAGTGTCCAGTAAGGACTATACACGTCAATTAATGTTTAGATAAAGTTTCAAAATTATCAGAATGAGTTTTTGTTCTTTTGTTGTTGTGGTGCTGGTTTGGGTTTCTTTTTTGGTGAGGTTTATTTTTTATTATTATTTTGTTTGTTTGTTTTTTTTAGCTGAGAAATCTCTAAGTTGTTCATCTCTCATTAGAATTTTACCAGCCTGCCTGATTTTATTTTAGAAAATAATAGCAGCTCTGTAACTTCAACAAATTACATCTTATAATTAGATTTCAAGATAATTGCTAGAAAAATAATTAAGAAGTTATTCTGGGACAACTTCTGGAAATCAATGAAGTATAGAGATGTCACTATATTTTCCATGTATAACTGGTTAGCACTTTGAAGGTAAAATTCTAGTGTGTGTAAAACCACTTTAATCTGAACTGAGAAAAATTATAGAAGATACAGCACATTGGGGATCAACATTACAATAAATTTATTGCATTGTTGTAATAATCAAAGTAATAAAATTTCATTGAACTTTTAACTAAGTAGTCTTTCAGCAGTTCACACTGAATAGAGGAAATAATGATTTTCTTGTGGGGAGTGAGTGTGAGATGGGAAGATATGTGACTTTGTGGATATTTAGGATAATCTAAAGAACAGCCCCAGTGGTTTATATCAACTGATGAGGTAAAAAACAGGATTCTCACAGTGTGGCAATTATTAAACTCAATTTCAGTATCCCTGTTGATGTTGATTCATGGACTCAGTAGCCTGTGGCAGAGAAGAAACCTCTGGCTCTGATAAATTGAATTAAGTGTGTTCAATGAAAGATATCAAGTGGCAACTGCTGGGAAATGTAGTCCAAACAAAGCCTGAGTTTAGAAGGACAATGATTTGGAAAGGTGAATGTGCTGCATATGCAGTCAAAGCAGCTGTGATTGTTCTGGGCATTCTTGGAAGAACGTAAAGCTCTGCTGTACTCAGGCTTTTTTTTTTATCCCTGGGCATTTTTATTTTTATTTTTTTTTCATAGATATTGGCTGATGGAGTAGTAAAATCATAAGATGAATCATAGAATGATTCACAGAATGGTTTGTGTTGGAAAGGACCTGAAAGCCTTCTTGTTCCAACCCCCTGCCATGGGCAGGGACACTTTCCACTCTCCCAGGTTGCTCCAAGCCCCATCCAGCCTGGCCTTAAAACCAACCTGACCTTGCAAACCTGCCCTACTCCAGTGGAGAATATCAGTCTCAGCCACTCCAAAAACAATGAAGATTTTTCTGCTATGCAGTTGTGAAAGTTACCCAAATCTGAGTTAGTTCACACCTCCCTGAAATGTAACTGTGTCCCATGTGTACCTTGGCTGTTCCTCAAATAATTTACTTTAGATGAGAGTGAAATAATGAAGCTGCAGACAAGAACTGCTGCAATACATGGGGACATCTGGCTTTCCTGAGAACATGCTGTGGTACAAGATGCAAATGGTTCCATACCTCTTACAGATCTGTTCTTTATCAGACAAATTGTTCCATTTTTTTCCCCCTGTACAACGGGAATAGACACAAAACACAGTCATAAAAGGAGTAAATTAATGCTTAAATTTTCTCTTTATCGATGAGGACATTAGGGAGCTATAAGCTAATATTTGTTTTCTGATGAGCTGAGAATATTGTTTCCTAGCCAAGGAAGGAGCTGTGCTAGACAAAAGAAAAACAGAAACTTCACAATTATTCACAGTCCCTTAATTCATAAACATCCATGGCCACGAATCAAGCAGTAGTTCATCACAACAATAATAACACCTCTCTTTAGATTTCAGAGGCTATAAAAGATGAAGTTTGCAAGAAAATAGATAATTTATCTTCCTTTGTTTATTTAGATTGGAGATAACACAAGGCCTTTCATCTTGAGAGCTAAGTTGGACTAGACTTTTTCTTCTTTCTTCTACCAAACCAAAACCAGAAGGGAGAAGTTAGTGTGTTATAGGAGCCATCCAGTGCCTTGAAAGGAGGTTGCAGAAAATAGAAAATCTGGATAAGATCTACATGTTACTGAAAGTATATGTGCTCAGATCTCTGTGAAAGCACAAGGAAATTAATCCATGATCTTTATCGTGTTCTTTACAGAAAAATGTTTCAAACATTTCTATTTGATAAATAATTCAACCCTTCCTTCTTTTCTGAGCATAGTAAAGGGAAATATCCCACCAGCATCTGATGGTGCAACATCACGGCTGCAGCTTTCAGATTCCATCTTCAGCTGATCTGAATCCTCTTGTCTAAACTGGATTATGATCATGCTTCTTTTGCCCTCTGTCTTTTGACATCAGATTCTTTAACTGGATGAATGCAGATCACTGCAGCTCACCCAAAAAAGTCACTCTTTGACTAATAATGAGCACCCTAAGTCTGTAGTATTGGGAAATAAGTCAAATATTGGGAAAATATGGAAATGTAGTTGAGAAAAGAGGAGGGTGTTTAATGAATGAAGTGGTGCAAAGATATCCTGCTACAGTGGCCATCGAGGAGATGGGAATTCCCTTTGTATTTCCCTTCCTTACATTCAAGTGAGGGGAAGAAACATAAATTCCATTCAAGCACAAAAGAGCAGTGTAGTCAGCATCTCCACTCTGGAACAAACATATTTATGATACAGAGATCAGGGGACAGAGAAGCACAAAAACAGACCAGAATTCACATGGAAGACTGAGAAACATGTCCTAATTCTGATTTTACTCTAAAAGATGACAAATATGAGAGGAAAGAGTGATGAAATATGCTTGTGAACATTATACAGAAGGCAGACAGTGGTAGTTTATTTTTCTTACTTCACCATATGTGACAGGAAAATTTTCAGAAGACTGAAAGCTATAAAATTGAGAACTGATCAAGTACATTTTTTACTCATTGCATATCTGAGCTGTGAATTTCATTTTATGAGGTACTGTCAATGTAATCTGCTTATCAAAACTTAAGAAAAATATGGGGTACTCTTACCCTATATATATATATATATAAATATATATATATATATATATAACTTTATAGCAATACATGTAAACAGAGTACAAATGTTTTCCTGTCAGAGATATAAGGAATGAAGCTGAATTCATACAACCATCATAAAATCACAGAATGGTTTGTGTTGGAAGAGACTTTAAAGATCATCCTATTCCAGCCCCCTCTGCTATGGACAGGGAAACCTTCCACTATTCCAGGTTGCTCCAAGCCCTATCCAACCTGGCCTCAGACACTTTGCATAAGATGATAATGATTCTTAAACTTCCAGAGACTATCTCTATGTATGCTTTGTCAAATCTATATTCTAACTTCTGTGTGAGTAGAACTGAAAAATGGCTGAAAATCCAACAGTTTTGGGGAATACTGCAACCAAATCAAATTTAGATGTTGTCTTTTTTTTGTTGTCGTTGTTGGTTTTTCATTACTCCTTTACAGCCCTGTGCTTAAGGATAAATACTTGCCAGCATAACAGATACAAGGAGTCCATTTTAAATTATTCAACAATCTCCTAAATTAACATTACCACTTTTCTTTGGATTTTCCTGCTCTTTGGACAAGATAGTTCAGCTGTATACACAAACCTATAAAGCCACCCCAACACCTACCAGCTATGGCAATCAGTATTCCTAATTTGGCAACAAAGTGTTCAGGAGGTTTTAAATTGTTCAAAAAATCCCCTGTCTGAAGTGATATCCCTTTGATCAGAACAGCGTTTTGACACTTTTAATGCACACCTCTAGGTGCTGAGCAATATTCTCAATCTAAATGATACAAGGAAATACAACTAAGTTTTAAGGACATTTATACAGGTAAGAAAACCATTAAATATCTTCTTAAATTACATGTACATTTAGCATGTTAAAATTCAGCTGTCTGATGAAGTGCATTGTGCTTTTACTAGGATTTGATCTACCCTAAGGACATGGACCCTTCTAATAGATTCAGAATGGGAGAGCTGATACTAAAAAAGTGTATATTTGCTGGTGATGTCTAACTTGTCTAATTTAGAACTACGGATAAAGTCTAGGAAAGTTTCTAGGCTCTATCTGCAGGCGATGCAGATAAAGATGAACACTTCCAGATGGCAAACTGTTCCAGTCTCAGGCAAGGTGTCGGTCTCTCCTGACTGACTGCAAAGAGAGCTCAAAGGTAGGGTTTAACGTGGGTGTTTTCTCTGCTGGGCATCACCTTTTAAACAAGTTATTACGTGCTGCTTTTTAGAGCTAAGGAGAGAGTAATGAAATTGTAGGTGCAATTTATCTTATCTCACATGAGATGCCTGCATTTGGTCAGAGGAATTTTTTTCTCCTGTAGATGATGTTCATCTCCTGTGCTGGCCTGGTGAGCTTCCAATCTTGCCTCAAGGATGTGGATTCATGGAATCATAGAATGGTTTGGGCTGGAAGGGACTTAGAAAGGTCATCTCAATTAATCTCCTTGCTGTGAGCAGGGTCACCTTACACTAGACCAGGTTGCTTAAAGCCCTGTCCAACCTGGCCTTAAATACCTTTCTTCTCTGGGATGAAAAATCCCAATTCTCCCAAATTTCCTCATATAAGGAGTGTCCCATCCCTCAAATCACCTTTGTGGTTGTTTTGTACTAAGTTATGATAGAGCCAAGAGAGTCCAGGAGAAGTTCAGCTCTGCTCTGAGCATCCTGTCACTGCCTGGTCACCTGGACTGAATTCTGGCCTTGGCTGGGGCAGTGACACAGCTTCTGAGGCGACAGGAGATGCATTTGCATTTCCCTATCACTGAGACAGGCTTGCCAGTCCATAAATTATCCAAGACATGCCAGCCTTTTTAAACCCATTTCCACCAAGTGGTCCAGGGGAAAACCATTTGCAAAATCAGAAGGTTGAAAGCATCATCAGGGTCCCAGGGTGATTTTGATTGCAGGGGCTGCCTGAGAATTTATATAAATAGACAACCGACCTGATAGTTTGAGGATGGTAGTCAGGATTAAAGTTGGAGTTCCTCCTAAGTGTTGCCACAATCTGTGCAGAGAACACAGAAATTACAAGTATCAGACAAGCACAGAGAGCCATGAATTTTGGACAAGTTCAGTTTGGTGCTTTAGCCTGAACCTCAGGTAACCCACAGGACCAGCTCCACCCAGGTCAGCCCAAAGGAAACCAAGGAAGTGCAGGAGATCAACTGGAACATCTTTTAATGCTCCCTGGAGGGAAAGGGAATCAGTAAATTGTGGATTCCTGTGCTGCCTGGGACATTGCACATTGCTGCCAATAAACATGTGGTGTGAAATACGGGATGGCGTGAGAATAATAATAACTTGGAGCAGAAGAAAAGCTATAAAAAGAGAGAAGTTGTTGTGGGAGAAATGGCTCAAAAAAAACCCCAAAATGTTCTTTTTGCATGAACTTTTTTTTCAGGTAGATGAATGGTCGCCATGTATTTGAGCAAGTAGGTATTTATGTCTCAAGGAGAGAGCACTTTGTAGAGGTAACAGAGATCATAATCATAAGTAGCCACACTCTGGTACATCATACAGCAAAATATATTATACATAAAAAAATAAAATATCATAGCTCTTGAGTATAACCCTACAGTATGGGTTTAAGGTGGAAGATATATTTTTAAACAGGAAGACATATGATCTGTGTTTAAGGGCACAAAATGGTACTGAAATCCACAGCCTGTGGAAGTTATGAATATTGTTGAATACCAAATCATAGATTTTGGTTCCATTTACCTGGAACAGCTTCAATTTTCTTGTTGTTGATGTCTATTCAGTGCACTGACTTTTGCTGCTTTATGTTAGGTTAAAATGCAATTTAACATTATGTGTTTTCTCCTTGTGAATGTTCTCAAAGGTCGTGATAAACCATATCCTAAATCCTTTAATGCTAAATGACATCTGTCTATTTATGCCAGGAATAATATTCAGAAAGAATAAAAGAGTACTAGCTTTGTCTATGAAACCTATTCAATATGGATTTTGAGTACCACAAGGATTAGGGCATTTTCAAATTTAGTTTCAAGAAAGTAATCTGTTGAAAAATCAAAATCCTATGACTCCAGAGAAAACTATTCCAATATTTTAACTGCTTTCTTATTGAAGTAGCATAAAACTTGATATATCTATATTAACTCAGGTTACAGAAATCTCTTGAGGTCATCTGCTCCAATCCACAAGGAAAAACAGGGTTGGCTGGTTAATATTAGGTCAGGGCCCAAGGCACATCTATTATAGTCAAAGCAACAATCTTGTTACAAATTGTGTAGGTAATAACCTCTAAAAAATAGCTATAGTGGTTACAGTTCCATATAGATTCTGTTGTGTTGTCACTTTCAAATGGAAAATTGTTCTATCAGAAAATTTCAAAACCCTGTTATTCGCTTTCTCTTTTAACTGAATGGATGGTGAAAGCAAAACAAAAGATAGAAAATGAAGAAAATTTAAAAATTGAGAAAAGAGCAGATTTGAATGCCTAAATCATCTTGGGAGTCAATGAGAATATCTCTGATGAAAAAATTATCTTTTCTGGGATAATTATCTTATTATCTACAGGTAGTTTAGGTGTTCAAGGAAGGCAAACAGACAAGCTCCTGCTACAGCAGCTCAAACTTGCTCAAAACCAACCCTGTGCCCCATGTATATGAAATTAGAAGGAGCAAATGCCAAACCCCTCTCACATCAGAATTCTTCTATGCTATTAGTAAAGGTAGATCAGTGATTCTTTTTCATGTCTGCAGTTTAGGAGTGCTGCAATCCTAATAACTGGTTTGTAGTTGCAACAAAAACAGAACCTGTAATTGTTGATTAAATGGCACACAGACTTCTGTAAAATAAAAAGCAGCAACTTCCACTTCTGTGCCCAGGAGAACATACAAAATGACAGAGAAAGTTGGATGGAAAAGTCAGTTATAAGAATGATGATTTTTCCTGTAAGCATCACATGTTCCAGGCACTCAATTAAGCCATTAGCTGGGGAACATGGAACAACTGTCATTACTCTTGCTAAAGGCTTCAATTCTCTTTGCAGGCTTTGGTGCCATGGGTTTCAATGCACTGATGATTGTGTTTAGCTTATTTAGAGGAAAAATGCAGGAATTTAACATCAGGATTAGTAATATTTGTTTTCACATCTATCTAAATAAACAAAAATGTAAAATGCTCCAAGGGAAAAGTTTCAGTTCCTAATAGGAAATTAACTAATAAAATATGCTATGAGTCTTTAAAAATGTGCATCTATAATACATATGCTCTTAAATTAAATATGTTTGTACAATATATTATATATAATTATATCACATGTCCATTTAGACTATAACAATGTTATTTAATGTGTATGTATATTTATATGCAGTACATAGACTTTTTATATATAACATATACATAATAATAAAATGTCTAAAATATTTACACATATCTATAACTCACAGAAAAAAAAAAAAAACCTGTGTTTTTAACCCCCTTCTATAATATTTCAGAAACTGAACTGAGGATGTATTGTGTGAGACAGATACTTGATCTAGTTCTGATTAATTGTGGCAAAGTTTCTGAGTAAAACTACTTCATGTACTCAAAGTAGGAATGTCTTGTTTATTTATTCACCTTAAATAGTGAAGTGACTGCAATGCACCAGAAATCAGGATTTTCTGGACCCTCTCTGGGCACCCTTTATCCTGCCAGTTTATTCTCCAGGATGTTCTAAACTACCAGAGGGAAATTGTTACCCAGCTGTTGACTTTGTCCTGCAGTGGCCAAGGAGGGATCACAGTCCCTGCTGCAGAGCAGTGCATTGAGACTGTTTTCTTTAGAAATTCACCAAAACTGGGAGAAAAATGATGGGAAACTTTTTAAATTGTTCAGGTTACCTATTTGAACTGATAGTTCCTGATAATGAGGTAGACTTATGCATCAGGATATGCTTGAAGTCCTTATTTTTCCATTTGGGTTCTCCTCCACTTTTCCAGCACCATGGAGGGACCATAGAAACACTAAATTAAGAGAATGATTCTTTTACATGGGAAATTTTTAATTCAATAAATTGTCTATTCTGATTTATGAATCAGGGGAGAGGAAGAACAGAGGGAAGAGAAAGGAATTACTGACTGTAATTATTGCATTTTCAGTCAATGCACAAGCTTAATACTGAGAGCACTCCCTATTAGAAGTATTCACAAAAATATATAAGCGTGATAGCTTTGGAAAGTGTCTTTAAAGTAATACTTCCTGCAGATAAAAATCTGTGCATATCTGAGCAGTGAAGACATTTTGAAGTGAATTGGGAAGTGAAAAAAAAATTTAATGCAGTGGTCAAATGGGTACTGAGTATAAAATGTATCCAAGCAGAAATCTCTGAACATTCTGACAGAAGACAGATCAGGTACCAGTTTGCTAAAATTTATTCTAGATCTGCAAGTTTCAAGCAGTAAATAAAGGGTAGTTCTCCTATGATCCAAGGATTTTCTCAGCCAGGTGTTGTCATCTGAAGCAAGACTGATTGCCCATGATTTGTGCAAGATTTTTATCACTCTGTGCATGTGCGTGTTTGAACATTAGAATAAATTTTGCACTTCTCTCCACAACTGGAAGTTCTGCGAGAAGAGGATAGCTGGAATTATGTCACTTGCAAACATATTTGAGGAGCTCTGAGGAAAACATGCAGACCTCTTATGTGCTGCTGACAGCAACAGAATTAGTTGCTTCCTCAGAGCAGAAATATCTTCAAAGTCAAATAACAGTAAATCCTAAAGCCAAAGTCCAGTAGGTGTCTCACCAGTGTCTTCATGAGAATTCCCATCTTTTCAGGGCTGTTGGATGGAGTACCCTTTGAAGAAGAAACATGCAAGGAAACTTGGATATTTAAAATTGATCTATTACCTTAGGAAGAAGAAAAGGGGTATGGATACCTCTCTTATGTCATCTTTCCCTACTCAAACAGAACCCTGATCATTTGCTTTGGCACAATGTGGAGCTTCTAGAGTGGGTTGCATTAATCACAGTTCTGAATTATTTGGCAATATCCATAAAATATTATAAATAATAGCTGAACAACTGGGCCTTGATTTATTGCCTGAAATCCAGACAAAGTGACTTGTTCTCTGCTAAAATTCAGGCTGTTATTGCCTTGTAAAATGGGGCTCCTATCTCTCCTCTGTAATTTACTGACTGCCTAAAAATGAATAATAGAACAGCACCAACCTGTGACTGCTATTTCTGGGCCCAGCTCTGCAGCCCTTGTGCTGGCAGAGCTGCCATGGGGGCCATGATTAAGTGCCACAGGAGAAGACTCCAGCACTGATAAAGTGAGATTTATTTCTATATGACTGGTTTAAAATACATATGTTTGACAGTGCCAAGGCTATTATTTTCCCTTCTAAAGGAATGCCATTGTTTGTGGAAGGCCTAAATCCGGGGCACTGTGCTTATGATATGCAGCCTCCCCTTTGCCACAGGAGTTAGCTGCAAGGAGATAGAGAGGAGAGAGCAAAGGCATTTCTAGGGTGTATCCTGGGCAGTCAACTTTTATTTCTTGTCTGATCAGCTCAGAGAAATGTTCCACTCCCTTCAGAACCCCTCATGAAACTGCTGCAGAGTGGAAGGAGGTAGCAGTGATTCTTCATCAGAATGAAAGGGTGGATGCTGCAGTCATCTGCTGGGTCTGTCAGCCAACTTTGACCATCTCTTCTGTTGGCTGGTTAAAAATGGAGCATGTTCCCTAAGGTCAGAGTGGAAACACTTTGGAGAGCAATATTAGAATTCCAAATCACCTTGGTGTGAACCAGTACAAGAAAGAAAGGATAAGACATAAGACAAGAACAAAACAACACAGTTGAGCTTGGACTTAGCTCTGACCTTGCCTAAATCACCAAAGGGTGAAGTCTTTGGTCTCATTTGATCATCTGGGTCCCTTGGAAGAGATGAACACTGACTCCTCCAGGAACTGAATTAACCTTCCCACTTAAGTTACCTGTTGTAGCACTGGCCTTTATGGTGAGTAGGTATTTCCAGGATGACCAGAAGCTTGTTAAAGCAGATGTTGGATTCTGTCTGCTCTCGAGCTGATGGTGACAGCGCAAATAATTTCCATTGTTTTGGAATTTAGGAGATATAAGTAAAGAAGAGAAACTCTGGGCAGTAGTTTGTCAGCAAAGGATTGGGGGATTAGAGTGGATCAAGGGCTTAACAGGAATCAGTGTCAGGCTGTCACAAGGAAGGGAGGACATCAGAGCTGGTCCTTCCATTCCTCTTAGCACTGGAAAGCTGTCAGGTGAACATCTGCATTCATTTCTGGCCACTGAAATCCAATAAAAATGTAAATCAGCTGGAGATGGGCCAGAAGGCAGCACTAGGAGTGATCAGAGGTCTGCAACACATGGCCTTTAAGGGAACATTGAAAGAGATGGAATTGGTTTTGCTAAAAATCAGGAGAATCAAAAGAAAAGATGCGATAGCAGAAATTTAGTTTGACCTAATAAAATCTCACAGTTTTTGAGAATAGTTAAATACCAGGGAATGCTGTCTATAAGGTGATTGAATCTTGATTTTGATAAATTGGACATCTACATAAAAGTTAGCTGTAAGATCATTTTGAGAGGGAACAGTTCAGTGATGCTTTTGGAGGATTATCTTCTCTGGGGAGTGAAGCAGAGTTTTCTTTATGTTGTGTTGCCAAAGTTTTTTATTAATCTACTCAATTAAGGATGTGTTTATTACTGAAAGTTCATTTATTACTTTTAAATCCTTTCCCTTCAGCCTGTTTTCCTGTTTCCTTGCACACAGGAGGGTCTGCATTGGTGTTTGAACTACCTGTGTTTGTTTTTTAATTTCTAACAAAAAAATTCTCGGAAGCCACACTCCACAGGCTGAACAACATGGCTGGGCTACATGGCATCTTGAGCAGCCTTTTAGACCTGTCTTACAGCAAGGTCAGATTCAGTAAAAAGACACAAGAGCCTCTTTCCATCAGAGGTATCACACACATTTTAACTTCACCACATGCTAAAGGACTCCACTCAATGGGAGACTAAAACCTCAGTAATTGGGTGGTGAATCAGGTTTCACATTTAATCTGTATATATAAGAAAGGTGAATGCAAAATTCCCTTCTCATGCCCAAAAAATGGCTATTTCTGGACTTCTAGTGCATTTTTAATCCCTCTAAATATTTCATCTTTATAGATTACATTATTTATATATTACGATCCTTGTCATCCCCTCAAGCTGTGCCAGGACACCACTTCTCTCTGTGCAAAATAAATTGCTTATAAAATTTTTCTTCAGGGGAACTCAGACACAAATAGCAACATTCACTCCTTCTAAGTCACAGATAACAGGCTGATAAATTGTTGTTCTTAGCACCTATTGAATTTCTTGCCCTAAAGGATCCACATTCCTGTGCATATTAAGGTGGCTTGTTATAAAATGGTGACTGCTTTAGGAGAGAGCTGCCTCACCTAACTTTGGACAGCTAATTTTCATGTGCCTAGCCTAAATTAGTTACCTAGGTTTCCCAAATACTCTGAGGAGAATGACAAGCACTTCCAGCAGGTGTTTTAGCACAGCTGATCTGAGTTATCCTCTGGAGATGCCTGGCAGAGAGGCAACCGACTTAGACATCGTACTTTATTTCCTAAAGTGTGTTGGGAATGCACCCAAAGCTTAAAGAAAGATTGTTCCTTAGTTTTGTTAGATGGTTGGGCTTGTGGGAGTCAGTAGTTATATTGAGGTTTCACAGCTAGAAGCTCCCAGACTACTGATTTTAATGGAACAATATGAATTTATCACCCAAGGAATCCAGCTCCATCAGCTTTCCTCTTCTGTGTCTGACTCTTGCTACATCTTGTGCATCAAGTCATGTATCTGCTCCATGAAGATTTTTTTTTTTTTTAAGTTAGACCTTCACAGATCAGGATATACCAAAAATAAAGCTAAAAAAGTATTCTTAATTCTGCCTTTTCAGTCTTCCTGACCAATTTACTTCCACAGTTAACAAATTTGGCCAGACATATTTGACAGAGAGGCCGAAATGACAGATATTCAAAACTCTCAGGAAAAGGTGACAAGAGAGAAGAGAGACCCTATCAGTGCTCCTGTTCAGAGAAAGATGCAATGTGTTTCCATTCTTAATTAGAGACTCCGTACAGGAAAGGGGCTTTTTAAAAATCCCAAACATCAAAAAAATAATCAGCCCTTATGCTTTATTGGATAACCAAGAATTTAGGACCCAAATGAAGTAGAAAATAACTTTCAACAGCTTTCCTGCTCTAGGCATAGCCTGTTTGTGCATGTTTTTCATGTTTGCTCGTGTCTAGGAATAACACTGATTTGTCTTGGAGTGAGCCTGGCATTCTGCAGAGAGGTACAGATTCAGATTTCAGCAGGCTTTGAGACACGAAAATTGCCTCTCTTTGAGAAATATTTTCCAGGAATTTGGATGTTGAGGCATGGTAAATCATGGACAGATTAAAGCTGAATATCAGTGTAGAAAGAGTGAGGACCAGATAGCAAGACCATATGATGAGAGACTAAAAAAATATTTTCTGCTGCTGTCATTGAAGCATTATCTTGATTGTGAGTGTGAAAAACATGCAAAAATTTAGGATACTAACTACCAAGCTGGGTGGTTGGATGCTCCTGTCTGGTGTGGCCACAGTTATGCTTCTTCATCAAGTCATTTTAGCCATTCAGTGTTATCTATTAACTTCACCCATCTTCTGTAAAACTCCATCTCAGCAGGTGTCCAGCACAGCCTTTCCTTCTTGTGCTTCTTTGCTCATACAGCATTAAGTACAAAGTCCTGAGCAAATTCCTAAACCATGAGATTCACTGAGTGTTGAAATGGATGCCTTTGGCATCTGAGCTTGAAAAATTCCTAAAATGGCTTCTTTGGGCTGCTGACTTTTGAAAAGTTTTAAAGAGGTTAGAAACTGTTAAAAGATTATTCTTCTTTATTTGTTTTCTTCCAGCCACCTAGAAAATAAAAATTGCTGACTTTTAAACAAGGTCAGTGGTGTTTCCAGTTAAAACATCTTTCTTCCCTGCACACCAAATAACAACAAATTCTTTACACTGGAGAAACTCTATAATAATACCTATATAGAAAAAAATATGAGTAGCTGAGCTGGTCAGTGGCTCTTTTGCAGTCAGTAGTTGCTATTTGGAAGGCAAGTGAAAGCCCTGAGATATCCCAAAGACCTATTAAAGTGGTCCTGGCCAACAGAAAGTTGAGTGTGGGTCAGCAGTGTCCTGGCACCCAGGAGGACCAACCCAGTCCTGGGGCCATCAGGCACAACATCACCAGCTGGGCAAGAGAGGGGATTGTTTGCTCTGCTCTGCTCTGCACTGGGGTGGCCTCTACCTTGAATAGTGTGCGGTTTTGGGTACCACAGTGTAAGAAAGATATAAAACTCTTAGCAACCAAAGGTGGCCATGAGGATGGTGAAGGGTCTGGAGGTGAAGGGAAGAGAAGGGGCAGGCACTGATCTCATCTCTGTGGTGACCAGTGACAAAACTCGGGATAATGGCCTGAAGTCGTGTCTGGGGGGTTTAGGTTGGATATTGGGAAAATGTTCTTCATCCAGAGGGATTTTGGGCACAGGAACAGGCTCCCCAGGGAAGTGCTCACTGCAACAAACCTGACAGAGCTCAAGAGGTGTTTGAAAATGCATTCGAGCAGATGGCAGAATTCTTGGAATTGTCCTGTGCAGTGCCAGGAGATGGACTTGCTGATCCTTGTGGTCTCCTTCCAACTCAGCCTTTATAATTCCATGATGCCATGATTCCATGATTCCATGGTTCCGTGATTCCATGACTCTATGGAATAAGGTCTCCCTGGAGCCTTCTCTAGCCTACAAGACCATCTCTCCAAACCTTTCCTCATAGGACACCCATTCCAGCTGAATGCAGCCATCCCAACCCCTCTAATAGTCCATCTCAATCTCAAATCTCTCCAGTTTGCTGACAAGGAAGCTGTGTCTGCCTGTGGCAAAGGCCCTACAGTAGCTGAGGTAGATTAAATCAGCTGATCTTCCCTTATCATCCAGTCACTCCATTAAAGAAAGCAACCAGATTAGTCAGGCACAATTTGTCCTTCCTGAAGACATTTTGGCTTTCATCACCTCCCTGTTGCCGGGAAAAAGTGATTATATAATTTTTTGCATATTTTCTCAACATTCATTTAGAGAGGGGTGTGAAGTGTATATTTGCCATTACTTCACTATGTTATTTACATTTTTTTAAAAAAGTGTGTGGTAGTCCTTTTGGTTTGATTTGGGCTTTCCTATTTTATGCAAGAAAAAGCTATTTATTTTGGGACAATGTGTGGTTTTTTTGGAAAACAACTGTTTCACCAGCAAAATTTTATTGAGTTTTTTGTCTTTAATTAGCTTCCAACTGAAATGTGAACATTTAGTTGCTAGAAAGCAAACAACAGAGCTCTTAATTTTCTGCTTTTTAGTGGAAAACATTTCACAATTGCTCCTAGTGCTGTCATGCTGCCTCTGCTCATAAAATTGCTTCTTTCTCTTAATTCCAAGGATTGCATTTGCAAATAAAACTGTGTGAGAACTGCTCAACTGGATCAGGCAGCAGTCCCTCTTGCCCAACTTTCAGCCTCTGAGAACAGAATGTTATAGATTTTGATGGAAACAGCATCAGAAACAAGGCAAGTATAGATTAATGTTACCCTCTCCATAAATCAGAGATTTACACCTGCTCAAGAAGTTGATTGAGTCTGAGTCACCAGACTTCACAACTCCTGAATCACCTTTTCTCTGTGAATTGGTCCTAACCCTTCCTGAGTCTCTGTATACATTTGCCTTACATAACAGGCTTTGGTGATAAATTGAATCATGCATCTCATGTAAAGCTATGTAAATTATTCATTTTATGTAAAACTGCGTGAAATTCTTTCAGTTTTTTGAGGTCTGTTGCCTGATCACTTAGGAATTTGTGCCAAAGTGAGGGAGAAACTTGCACAGAAAAGAGGGGAGCTATGTCCAAGTAAATGTAGAAATGCCTGATGATTTTGGCCATTGCAAGATCTGTACTGGGATTTCCTATGAGTGTGTGTACAGTGCTGTGAATGAAATGTGTTTTAAATCAGGACTTTCTATCATGCTTTCTCACCCACTCTTCTGTCTTGGTGCCATTCCTCTGCAATCTCAGAATATTCCAGGAAACCTAGAAATTATCTGTTGAGCTCTATCACCTCCCTTTTGTGAACAAATGCATCTGCTCCAGTAGACGAAGATTTCTAACCTTCAGCTGTTCTTTGCCCATCAACCTTCCTTTTCCTATAGTTCATATCAGAAGCCTTTGGATAATTCTCTCCCAAGAACAGGGGAGGATTTTTGGGACTGTCCTGTGCAGGAGCAGAATTTGGACTCAATGATTCATTTGGCTCTCTTCCAACACAGGATATTCTATGATTCTATGATTTTATACACCCCCATTGCATGGAGTTGGACTAGACAATCTTTAAATGTCTCTTCCTACCCAAACCATTATGCAATTTTATGTTATTCTTGCAATGCCATAGCCTTATTCTGGCATATCAATGGGATTTTTTATCAGCATAGTTCACACAGTTTGCCTGGGCAAACAAAGAAATATTGATCAGCTAAGTTATGCACCTTTAACTCATCAGAGTGAGGGTGCTGCAGGTTCTCCATGCTCAGAGAGGACCTGCTCATGGCAAGATCTCACTGGATGAAGTAGCACCCTGGTGAATCTGGAAGGGTTGTAAATATTGGAAAGATCCTGAAGATTATTTGACACCCCTGAGGCTTCCCTAACTTTCCATAATGGACTTGTGAGTGTTTGCAATACCTTAATTTACCAGGCAGTTTTAAGCATGCATTATTGGTTAACTTTATAGTTCAATATTAATTTTACTCTTATGCAACGGTAGAAATGCAATTATGAGATTCCTGACACTCTGAGGAGTAGCCAGCCTGTCTGCTGTATAAATAGAAGCTTCTGGGGAACTGTTTTGTCTTATGATTTTTGGTAAATGGTTCATAGAAAACCAAAGTGCCAAAGGTTTTTCCTGGACTTATGGATCCTGACGGGATCCCTTTGTGTCTGCAAAGCATTCAGTTAGTGGAGCAATTTCTCTCTGGGCTGGAACATTAACAATTCTCTCTCTTTCATTAGGCTATTTGCACAAAGTGTTTAAGAATATAATGTTTGTGACTTCTGCCTCTCTGTTAAATTTGTCTGAAATTGGCCCATATTGCAAATATGGCTGAAGTGGGTATAAACAAGGTTACTTACAGATTACACTGGCCTGAAGATGAAGCAGGGCAGGTTTTGATTAGATATTAGAAAGAAATTCTTTCTTCTGAGGGTGGGGAGGCCCTGGTACAGATTTCCCAGAGAAGCTGTGGCTGCCCTATCCCTGGAAGTGTTCAAGGCCAAGCTGAATGAGGCTTGGAGCAGCCTGGGCTAGTGGAAGGTGTCCCTGCTCATGGCAGAGGGTTGGAACCAAATGATCTTTAAGGTCCCTTCCAACCCAAAACATTCTGTGATTCTTATTTTGAGACCCATCTCTGGTCTGTGTCAGGGCACTATAGATTAAGAATCTGAGTTGGTTTATCCGCCCTGAATTCAATAAATATAGTGGTGATAAACACAGTGCAGCTCTTTGCTCACATCAGGCAATGTGCTGCTATATCAGTAACAGCACTAGAAACTATTCCTCTTCCCCCCTGAAGTCCATACTCCAAAACTGGATAGTTTTAAGTGGAAAGGATGGCTTGGCAACTTACACACATAGGACAAAAAGATGAAAAGGAGGAGGAAAACCAGCCATGAGTAAAATTGACAAGACAATTTTTCAGCAGAAAGTGCAATTTAATCTAAACACTTCAAAGAAATGTGCCCTATTTCTGTGGCATTTTTAACATGAAAATGATAAAATGAACCATCATCACTTCATCTTATAGTTCTTACAAAGTCAAAATGTTTTCCTTTCAATAAAGAAAACACTCTTTTAAATTTCCCTCTGAATGATTTTCTTAATATTTCCATTGTATGAAGTCCTTACTATTGTGCAGAAAGTATTGAATATACTTCACACTAATGAAATATAACTAATAATACTAGACAGTGTTTTTATCTCATCCACATCTACAGGTTTGTGGGTTTTTTTCATATTTTAGAAATCAAACTTTTTCATGTTGAAATTCTGACAAAATGATTTGGGGTTTGATCTGCTGGTGGTGCTAAACAGGTATGAACCAACTTGCTGGTAGAGGATGCCTCTTCTACCAGGTGACAAGTGACAGGATGAGAGGAAATGGCCTCACCAGGGGAGGTTTGGACTGGATTTCAGAACAAACTTCAAGGATTGGAACAGACTGCCCAGAGAAGTAGAGGAGTCACCATCACTGAAAGTGTTCAAAAAATGTGTGGATACAGCAACTGGTGCTGTGCTGACTTGCCCTTGGTCTGAAAGGTCTTTTCCAACATTACTGACTCTGTGATTCCATGCCAAAGGGGCTTTTCCTCCTCCCATGGAAGGAGCAGAAGCTCAATCCGCAGCACTGCAAGGTTAATGCAGCTTGTGCTGGGCTCCTCTGCTTCTCACAGAAAGTGAGGGAGAAAAGACATTTCACCCTAGTCTTTTAAAAGTGCTCCCAGACTCTTCACCAGTCCTCTCATTTTCTTCTGCCCCAACAGCAAATGCAATAAAAATATGAACCCTACTAAAACATTCCTGGTAGTTAAAGGAGGGAAATTAAGCATCAAGTATGGGTTTTGCTGGTTTTGTTTGAACAGCAGAGCCATGTCTTTAAAAACAAAATAATGCAGCTTCAAGCTGTTTATCTGAACATGATTGGAGCCAGGGGATTTATACGGATAGCCTCAGTTATAAAAAAATGCACTGGGTTTTCAACACACATGAGATTTTGTAGTCATATAACTGATCACTCTCAGATACGAAGGATGTTCTGATAACCATGACTCTCATTGTATTTTCAATTTGGCCCTTATTATTTTTAGAGAAAATCCAAAGGAGACAATTGCAATGAATGTGATGAAAAGACCATGGAGTTATAGCAGTGATTCCAGCCTCTGAATAGGCTGGGCATTTAACTCCTGCTCCAAGTCACAACTGCCAAGGGTAAACTGGGTGACACCTTGGACATAATTGCTGGGAATTATGATTTTTTTGGAGGATTGACAGGACTGCCATGCAGAGTTCTGCTTTCATTGTGTGCAGACCCTGCCTTTCAGTCTCAGAGCTGCTTGGCCCGCTGCCAAAAAATAAGTGCTATCATAAAAGATACTTCTTTACGTATTTCTACATATGAAGGAGAAAAATGAAGAGTTGACTGTCATGGTTTAATCCCAGCCACAATTACCATGCAGCCACTTGCTCACTTTCTCAGAGTTGCATGGGGAGAACCAGAAGAAGGTAAAGGGTTGAGATAAGAACAATTTAATAATTGATAAATAATAAATAACTATAGTAATTAATAATTAACATTAATAATAACATTAGTATTAATAATAATATTATGACTACTACTATTAATACTACTAATAATAACAATAATAGCACTTCCTCAGGCCCTGACTTTTCAAAAGAACAGTCTGTGTGCTTGAGGTGCACACACAGAAATGCCTGCAAGTACTGAAATTCCTAAGTTTCCATCTCCTTCCAAACTTGCTCTTCAGCATTATTTACTAACTATTTTGATTCTTGCTCTGGGTTTTATAAGTGCGTGGGAATACCGAAAAAGTCTTGAAAAAAATGCATTCAAATGATGTAAGGAAGTATGGATTTTTTTAACCTGCTCTCGAGGGAATAGACGAGATACTCTGACACTCTCAATCATTTCTCTCTTCCTCCACAAAATAATCAGGAAGGTTTCCCCTTTAGCATTGCATTCATCTTAGATTAGGTATCCATCTTCCAGTTCATTGCAGAGCTGTGCTATTGTGTGGAGGAAAAAAGGGGTTTTTTTAGTAATCAGTGGGATGAAGGAAGACTCAAACCCACAAAGACACAAACATGCAAAGCTCCAGGAGGGAGAATCAATTCTTGCTGAAGACCATTTGCTCATCCATCTATGTTTGCCAGGTAATTTCAGCCTGGGAAGCAGTACTGTTAGCAAACTGAAACTGCATTACTTGCTACTGTTCAAGGTGAATAATGTGGCCTTCTAAGGCCAGGGTCATTATCTCCCTGAGCCTGCTTGCGGCAAGGCAGAGGGAAGATATATAGTGTCTATCTAAGAAGAACAATATTTTCAATTCAGATGTGGTTTATATGGAACAGAAGCCCAGTATTTTATGGGGTATGTCATCATTTCCAGCATGCCTTTAATATTTGCTTGGGGCTGGCAGAAAAACTGATACTGTTGAGCCAGACCTTAGAATTGGAAAAGTTAATCACAGCAGTGGTTACACTTTTCCATATTAATCACAAGATATCCACCAAGGATAACAGGCAATAACAAAAACAAAGGAGCCCAATATCAGCAGGCCAGAGCCAGGCTGGAGGTGTTAGAGCTGAGCTCCCAGTGTCACCACGGCTCAGCAGGAGAGATTCAAAGTGCCTGAATTCAATCCTAGCAGGACTCATCCACACTAAATCCTGATGCCTACAGTGTAGGTGTCTGTGCTGAACGGAGTTATCTGAGATTGGGCTGTAGCTGGAGGACACTGTGTGCACAGACTGGCAGAAGAACAATTCCTCTGATTCACTTCCTACCTTAGGAGGACTTGAATTACACATTAAGTCTATCGATTCTCTTGCATATAACTTCAGCTGAGGCAGCTCAACAAAAACATCAGTGCAGTTGGAAATGCCCCAGAACATCCCTTTGGGGATCTATTTGGTGGTCCAAAAGCACTTGGGATCCTTAAAGGTCTGGTGTTTTATCAATCTGAGGTCTCAGTTACCTTAAGGCATTATTACCACATGCCAGTGCTTCCACAACTGATGCAAACTCCAGCTCTTCAGGACCAATAAATGTAGCTATGGGTGATTTGTTCAGATGTAGAAACCTTTCAATAGATGGATTACACCTTTCCTTCATCAGAGGTACTGTCACATCTTTTGTCAGGGCATGACTGAAGCTTTTGTATCTCCCACTTCCCATAGTGATGTTACTGTCTCTCCAATCTATCAAAGAAAAAAAACACATGGAAGTTAAATGTGCCCTTTAATAAGAATGATGGATGTTTTCCTATTATTTACTATGAGGTGAAGTTGAAAAAATTACAATTCTTCCATGATTCTTTAATAAAATGACTACTGCTCTCTCCCATTCCCTTTCCTCTGCAGGGAGCCAGAGTTTGTCTGTCTTAACTATCAAGATTTAGTCACCACCTTCCTTTTATATCATTGCTGTAACAATCATTCGGTAGAATGGCAATTCAAACGTGGCCAAAAGTAGTTTTGGTCAATGAGATTTTGACTTTCCCATTGGTGGTTTATGAAAAGGAACTTGTTCCCTCTTTGCTGGACTGTAAAATTGTTGGAACTTCTGGAGAGGAGAAGATCCAAATAGCAGAATTACCATTCTCTCATGTGAGTCAGGATAAAAGATCTGGAAACGATCAGAAGTTCCTCTGTTTCCCACTTTCCTTTTTTTAGAAAGCACTGGAGAGGATGAACCAACATATGGACTGTGTTATTGGGGAAATCAGGAAACAGATTCAGAAGAGAAAAATACTGTAGCAACATAACTAATTGGGTTAGTGGTTGATCCCTATTGACCTTGACATTCCTTTACAACACGGCTACTATAAAATGTATTCTTAGCAGAAAAAAAAAAGAAAAAAAAAAAAAAAAAAAAAAAAAAAAAAAGGAAGGGAAGTTCCAGGAAGTTCCAGGAAGTTCCGGGAAGGGACGTTCCGGGAAGTTCCGGGAAGGGAAGGGAGGGAAGGGAGGGAAGTTCCAGGAAGGAAGTTCCGGGAAGGAAGGAAGGGAAGTTCCGGGAAGGAAGGAAGGGAAGGAAGGAAGGGAAGTTCCGGGAAGGAAG
>VZUI01005101.1:0-45473 GCA_013401135.1 Cettia cetti | reverse complement strand
GTTTTCAAGCACAACATGAGTCTAGTACTTCAAAGGGCTGGAAAAAAAAAAAGAAAAAAGAAAAAAAAAAAAAAAAAAACAAAAACCACAGCATAACCCCCAAATCCAGCATTCCAGCATTTCAGGATGAGATAATGGAAATCTTGTGCTTTTTAGAACTCCTCAATATAGGGGCATACCTGCTTAAATAGGACAGGTAACTTCCTCTTACTCGACTAGGTCAAAAAGTCTTCCAAATACAATCAGTCCCTCCTAAACTCTGCCAGATACAGCTGTTCACCAAAAGAAAGAAATTCACATTTCTTGGAATGTGAATTTGACATTCACATTTGAAATTCTTTGACTCTCAGTGGTCCATCAGATGAATGCTACTATTTATCCCAAGAGCAAATCTCGTGGAAAAATCTAAACTTGCATAAGAAATTCCTGAATAATCAAGAAGGAAAAAGATCCTAAATAAATGTAGTTCAGTAACCTATCCACTTGAGTTTTCTAAGTCTTTGTTTCCATATCATGGAGCTTTTAATGTCTAACTTTTCATCCCAGTTTGAAAAGGAAGGCTACAAAATTATTTCCAATCAACAGCACAAAGAAGCATGAGTCAAAATATGCTTCTGGTAAACAACTTGATTACAACCAGGGCTGGCTGACTATTCAACTTTATTTATCACAAGCCAATTGCTAACTGGGAGATCACTAAAGATAGTTCAGAAATACCTCAGTTCATAAAGCCAAAAGTAACATCAGCGTTTCCTATAAGTGTTGAGGACAATAAATATTGCTTTGTTGGTGTCTACAACCACTGTTTTAAATATCACTTCAAGGCAAAAAATAATATGAAAACATAGCTTTAATTCATGATGGGAAAATCACAGTTCAACTAAGTGGCTGATTTCAACAAATAAAGATATGTAAGGTAGAAAATGATGAGGCCAAGAGAGGCCAAGGTGAATGTAACTGTGAGGCATTTTTTACTGTTTGTATTTTAGTTTTTTTAATTGAGTCTGAAAAGTAATATTATAACAAGTAAGTTTGCACTATATATATTTCCATTTTAATAAAATAAGATAAATTATTTTGAGTTCTAAACCATGTATTTCATCTTGTGTGTATGTATTTTGCTTTTCCCATAGGCAGATGAACGTATCAGAAAAACAAATGCCACTCAACATGTGCTCCGGTGAATGTTTTTGAATTCTAAATCATGGCTGAAAGATTAAAAATTTTTGACTCAATTATTTTTCTTAAAGAGTTTGGTTTGGTTTAGTACTCAAACATCTTAAGTGCACATTTCCGTACCTGTTCTTGTTATTCAACACCAGTTCTAAAAGTAATCCCATTGAAATCAAGGGAATTTCTTCCAGAAAATGAAATTAATCAGTAGGAGGGAAATGGCAGATTCCAGCTAACCTCTGAATTTAAGAAACTGCAATTTCCCTCAAATTCCTGATTCTGTGTTGGAGTTACCTCTGTAATGCAGAGTTGAATGGTTGAATTTTGTTGCCTCTGATGAAATTAGTATTTTTTTCCATTTTATCCTCCCTTTCTTTTTGGTAACATCGTTTTAAACTTTCAGCTGGTTCATTCTTGTCATAGAATTATTTAGTTCATCAGCCACACCCTGAAAAGCAGGTAAAGAAGACAATAAGTTGTGGATTTGTGTCCATCAGCATTTTGAAAAAAGCATGGTAAAATATATCATACAATACTTACTGTACTAGTGTCAAAAAACAGTTGTAGACATGATAAACATTTTATTATATGCCATTGCTCAATGTGTTTAGAGTTCTACTAATTCACCAAATTTTGTAAAACCACAGCTGATCATATCAATTAAATCTGAGATTCCCTTTTACCCACAAACACATATTTTACCATTGAAGTGAATCATGCCTAACATTAAACTGCTGTCAGCAAACCTTTATTTTGATAAAACATTCTGATATTAAAGTTGGATTTTTTACAGTTCAAAACCTTTCATACAAATCAGAAACCAGAAAATAGTTCATACTGATTGGCAACCTCTTTGAAAGCAATATGGACAAATAAAAGAATGTTATGCAGCTCAGGTGAAGACACAGTATTCCCAATGACACAGAGGAATCAGTAACTCAATTTCGTGATAACAAAATTTTCTGCAATTTTTTTGCCAACACATCAAAATTAAACCTCATTCACCTTGCTATTATCCATAGCAAGTTTACTTTAAGGGAGTTATCCAATTACAATAGTCATTACTTGCTTTAGAAAATAAGCACCAGCTGTATTTCTTTAATTGTTGTGTATTATCCTGGTAGAAGGCAGCAGTGCCACTGAACTCATGGCTTTCATAGCCCACAGTCCATCCAAACTGCTTTCCTTGTGGCCTGTGGGACCAGGGTAAATGTTCCCACTAGTGTTTTCATATGAAATTTAGATGACGAACCTGTTTGTAAAGACACTGTAAAGTCTGACTGCAGGTCTGCTGATCTACATTAGGCTACCACTGCCCTTACAGGCTCAGAAAGCTGTGATGTGACAGCAGCAGAGCTGCCACTACACAGAGAGGTCATGATTCTCCCTCCTGGCAGAGGTGCTACAGGTGATAATAAATTCAGCTGAAGTATGAAAATGGGTAATTCACTATGGCAATGCATGCTGTGTGTGAGAAACTTGCTGAACTCTCCAACTTAAGCCACTTTAACTTTAGAACTGGAGGTTTTCCCAGTTTAACTATCGAATGCTTCATAGAATAGTTTGGTTTTGAAGGGATCTTTAAAGTTCTAGTCCACTCCCCTGCAATCAGCAGGAACATCTTCAACTAGATCAGGCTTATCAGAGCTCCATCCAACATAGACATAATTTTTTCCAGGATGGGGCACCTTGCAAGGATGGCAAGAACTGGAGGATTGGATAAAAATGATGGAGGTTTTAAAACTATCATGAGTTGCTCAGTTCTGGTCCCGGCACCAGATTGCTACATGTTTTGCTGGCTAAATACATCTCGATGCAAGCCTGAAATAATGACTGTTGTAACACCAGCTCTTCACAGCTGTCTGGAGACAGTTAACTTGGTTTGACTGAAAAAGTGAGAGCCAGAGAAGGAAGGCATAATGATACAGTCATGACAGTATGTTAAGAGGGTACTCTGCAGCACATTTTTGTATTTATCTCCTCACCTCTCCTCTGCTGGATTTAGCTACCATATCAACTTCATAAATGTTCATCATTAGCACTTGGATGTGTATCTGATACATTACTGTAAATAAATTTTGTCTGGAATGAATCCTTCTCAGAAGTTCTGCAGTGGATGAAAGCAAGAGCATTTGGTCAATTGTCTAGAAGTACCTGAGAACCATATAGGAAACTTTGATTTGTAAATAATTTTAATCTACTTTAGTTTTGGTTTAGAAAAATCCATTTATTCACAAGCCCCTAAAGTGAGAAAAAGAGGTCCTTATACTCGTTCCCTAATGCCTTCCACCCACTTTTAATATTATTCAGAACGATTTCTAGGTGACTTTAACTGGGTTTCCAGCAGAAAATGGAATTTCATAAACACTTATTTATACACCTATGAACTAAAAAGGAAGGAAACAGGCAAAGGACTGTGCCATGCACTGCGAACTTATACACCATCAGGACAGCGTTTGGATGGGGAGAAGAGCCCTAAACACTCTCATCTAGCCCTGTCCCAGCTCTATGTCTGCACCCATACATCCAAAACATGGCACAGATTCCTTGATTTTGCCTGCAAGGGAAGTGCAGGGGAAGCAGCCCTGGGAAGCCAGGAGGAGGAATGAAGGACATTCCCTCCCAGGGGTCTCAGCAGTGGGGCATGTACAATCAGAGCAGCATCATCAGTTCAAACTGTTCAGTCCAACACAAAGCCAGGCTCTGTGGCTGCCTACAGTGATGCCCATGGCCACTGCCTCCACTGCTGCTCTTGGCCCCACTGCCACCAGTGTGTGGTGCCTGACAAAAGGAGCTGTGGAAACCCCTTGCTGTATTCCACCACAACTGCTGGACAGTTCTGGAAAGCCATACTGAAACTGGAATAAGGTAGGAAAATCAGTGATCTTTTAACAGCTGCAGCTGGCAAAAATCTCCAGTTTATGCCCCTGAATGGTATGACCCACTAGTGCTGTGCAGTGGCATTTGTTCAGCCCTGACTCATAGACAGAAGAATGCCACTGAATGAATCACCAGCAGCATTTTCCGCAGTATCTAACGAGGTAGCTCATCCAAATATTGATCAGTCCCAAGTCTCTCTAGTTTTTGAGATCTGAGATATCACAGTCTAGAGTGCAATTCAACCTTAAAATTCTGCATTTGGAAAAGGGGGTGTATGGTGAGAAACCAGGCAATGACCAAAAATTGGTTGGTGCATCCTTTGTTGATAGGAGCTACCTTCTGCCTGCTGTGAAGCTATCAAAATTATATGAACACTGCTCAAATGCAAGAGAAATAGGAACTTAATAAGTTAATACCAGAGAGCTTTAAGGCAAATTAACAAAACCGCTTTATAAAACATCTTGTTCTGTTTGGTCCACTGCTGCAGAAGGTCATTAAGCCAAACACTGTAGTAAAATAATTTTGATCCATAGCAGCTGAAAGGACAAACATTAAGCAATGGATAATCACAAATTAGCATTCAGGACACCAGCTGAACATTGCAGGTGAAAGATAGTTCCTCCCTGTATAAGTGCCTGAAAAAGCGTATTTCTTCCCCTTTCCTCTCCAATAGTGGACACTACGTGCTTGGGCAGCAGGCAGGGGACACCTCAGGTGCCCACAGTCCTGCCCTGCTCAGCATCCACCTTTTGACTTTCACTGCGATAATGGCTGTATAGGAAAAAGACAACCCTTCCTACCATTCACTCCACACAGCAAGAGCCCAGCCTGGGCAAACCCACCCCCATGATTTGGGTTGCATGTAACAAGAATTTCTGCTGCAAGAAACCACACAAAACAATGGACAAGCCTTTACAAGAAGCAGTGCAAGTGTATCAGTGAGGCAGCTTTGGTGCCCAGTATCTCCATCACATACCTCTGCTGTCCCAAGAGACTAACATAACTAACAGAACCCAAAGTCATGGACAACATGAACTCCAAGGACATTTTATGGACATTTTGCAAGGAGGGGTCTATCGACTAGTGGAATAACATCTGTGTATATCAAATTATGGGAAGAAGGGTGGTGGTTAGTGAAGCTGTATTGAATAGTGTGAGGCCTGGCCATCGTGTTAATAGTATGGAATAATGGGTGGAATATGTGCTGGGTGCGGCTGAGGTAGAATTAAATTTCTTCAAAGTGGCTGATATAGGGCTATGTTTTGGGTTTGTACTGAACACCGGGCTGATAATGTAGAGAAGTTATTGATATTTCTAAGCAGGGCTTACACAAACAAGCCCTGACCCCAGACCCCAGTACAGGCTAAGGTCAAGTCGCCGGTACGGCCGAGCCCCGACCGCACTGACCCCACTGACCCTTTCCCGCCCCCCGCCGGCCACGCCCCCCCACCGGCCACGCCCCCTACTGCCGCAAGCCACGCCCTGGCGCCATGGTCCCGCCCCCCTCGGGCCGGAGCCCCCGCCCTCCCGCACGGGAGGACTCCGCGCAGGCGCACTGCGTGCCAGAGTCAACTGCCCCCTCGCGGCCCCCCCAGCTCTCCCCAAAGATGGCGGCCGCGCGCCGCCGGGCGAGGCGGCGGGCAGCGCTGAGGCGGCGGGGCGGTGGCGGGAGCAGGGTGCAGTGACAGGTGCGGGGAGGGCAGGAAGAGGCGGCGGAGCGGCGGCAGCCGGAGCGCAGGTACCTCGAGTGGGCGGGCAAAGGGGTGGGGGAAGCGCCGCCCCTGCCCGAGCTGCGCCATCGGGAACTCCCCCTGGCGCTCCCCGCCTCGGCGCCGCTGCCCGCTGGCGGCGGAGCGCGGACCGTTAGCCGGGAGAGCCGCGGGGCCATGGCGGTGAGTAGGCGCTGATGGCGAACCGCCGCCTTCCCCTCCGCGGGGCGGCGAGAGGGGTGCGAGGGGACGGGGGCAGCGCCGCTGCCTGTCCCCGGTGCCTGAGGAGCGGCGCTCCCCGCCGGGGTGGACTGGTAGCCGGCGCCTCCGACGGAGCCCCGCGAAAGAAACTTTCTGTCTCCCTCCCCTCCGTCGCTCGGAGGTGCCTCTGCCGGCCGGGGCGCGGGGATCCGCCCGCTGTCAGCGCCGGGCTGCGGCGCGGCGGCCGCGGGAGGAGGCGGTGGTTGAGCCGGAGAAAGAAGCAGATGCGGAACGCGACCAGAACAGCTGAGCCGGCTGTGACAGGCGGGGAGGAGAAGGCAGTGCTGGTGTTCGACACCTCTTTCTCGTTGTTGTTGTTATTGTTGTTGCTGCTCTCCGCCTAAGCCGTAAAGGTTCCCTCATAACGCCCAGCTAAAGGCATTGAGCTTCTCTATGTAGGTAAAACAGTCTTCCCGAAAACACGGTAATCATCCTGCCGACTTCGAGCAGAAGCATTAGTCTTTCAGCCAGATTTACTCCCGATTCCCCCCTCCCTGAGTATCGCCCAACCTAAACAGAAACTTTTCGTTGCTTCCAGACAACTTAGAAAGTGAAACCAACTAAAAGCAAAAATGAAACTTTTCAGCCGTTTTTATTGTGCGAAGTAAAGAAAATCAGCAGCAGAAACAAGAGAAAATATGTTTGGTAGGGGAAAATGTTATAAATGGCACCTCGAGACGTGTTAGTCATTTGTTTAACCCTGTCAAAGGCAATTTATTAGACACCTTGCATGTCAAGTGTTATTCTAGAACATTTGGCGTTATGAAGTAATTTCTGCAAAATGTTCTTTGTTTTCAGAATTTAAGTCTGCATTTGGTCGAATACATACCTGATTAGGAATGCCTTAAAATTTTTAAGGAGACTTAAAATCTCTGAATTTTTTGCTGCTGAGTACTTGGCAGCTTCTGTCTTAGAAGCTGTAGGACCCAGTCCTGCTAAGCTTTCTGCTTAAAATAAGCTATTTTGCTGTTATGGCAATGGGAAACTTTCAGCTTTATACAGCATAGAAATTTAACTGATGTGAATCTGCATCCATAGATGTGTTTATTTTCTGTGTTGTGAAATAGTATGAGTCACAGCAAATCAGTGATCCTTAGAATTCAGAGAGGATGATCAGTTACATTTTTTCTGCCTCTTTTTTGTTTTTTAAGGAAATGGTCTCAAATAATTATGAAATTTAATCACGTGATGAATGGGGAACTAGCAAGCTATCAGGTAGGGAGAAAGCTGTACACACATGTGTATATCAGAAATAGCTGAGTATCCCCAGCACTCAGTGTTGGCAGATTGGATAGGGTTCTTGACAGCTGGTGTTTCTACTAAGTGTGAGGGAGCAGGAAGGGTGCTGGTCAAGTTTGAAAACATGGCATCTAGTCTAGATTCACTCTGTGTACACAAGCCATCTTGACACACATATGTTGAATCTGGGAGTTGTTTGTGCAAACTACACCAGAATGATTTTTCTGGTGACTTTGGTGGATGAAATTGGTGTGCTGTATCGGTTGCACAGGGCTACTGGACACTGATTTTTAGCAGATGAAGCCCTGGTTAAGAGCAACAGCGATCCTTGTCCTCAGAAAAGCCAGGACTCAGTGATGTGTTGCTTAGATCACTTGGTCAGGGGGTGAGCAATCAGCTTTGAGCAGAGTCACAGGCTGACTACTGTAGATGATAATATTAAAACAGAATTAGGTGAGTGTCTCAGGGTTTTTTTCAAAGCAAATGGAGCTCTTCTGAGCCTTTTTGATGTATGACAAGCTCTAGGTGAGTGAGTTACATGAGGGTCAGGTATTAAAGGTATTAAAGCTACCTACACCCAGCATTAAAGTTACCTGATTTCAGTTCATTAAAGGCATTTCTACCTTTTTCAAATTGGAGTTTTTACTAGTTTGTGAACTTAAAACTCAAAAACTTTAGATTTTTATAGGCAGTGTTGTAATGGAGCTGCAGAAACTTAATTATGATTTGGACTAATAACTCATTTGCTTTGGGCTGTGAGTCCTGTGGATCTTGGGGTGCTTTTCTTTGTTAACCTTTGCCTTATGGCCATTTAATTTTACTTGAATTTGGACCTCCATTGGCTAACTCAGTGTTATGCTGATGATCATTTTGGCTGAAGATCTCAAAGAGATCCTCTAGAATTGTTATTGCAGCTTTAACTGCTTAACTGAACATGTTTCTGCGGTGTTCTGTCTTAGGACTTGTGAAAAACTTCTAAAGCCTGACTTCAGGAGAGGTTCAATATTTCATCCTTGTCAGTACTTTTTCGTGGATGGTTTTAACATCTAAATGCTCTTAGGCGATACCACAATTTCCCTTGCTGGCAGGTCGCTTGTGCAGTAGTGTATGCTGCTGTACATGTGTTGGTCTCTAGGAATACTGAATGCAGGGAAGGTGCTCTGATTGTCTGTTGATACCTCTGTCAGTGGCAAACCCTGTAACCAGCCCCATCCCCCTCCTTGGGCTGAACTGGCAAACATGCAGTCTTGTTCATTCCCAGACAGATACCAGAGAAGAGAGTTTTTGTGAGAATGCAGGCCTACTTGCTAGGCAGTATTGTCTGCATCCATTGATGTTCCTTGTCAATGCCTTCTGGAACCTCAAGAGTTCTTATTTTCATCTAGCAACTTTGTATCTTTTTTTTTTTTTTTTTTTTTTGGCCTCCAGTGTGTAATTGTTGTGGGATTTCTAGTTCAATTTCTGCTAAATTGTCTACAGATAATGTCATGTTCTATCAGTGCATTTCTGTTCTCTAGAATATGAATTGGATTCTCTCTGTTATAGGTGTCAATGACACTTCTTTATTTTATCATTGATTTCTTTAAAACTGTTGGCTTGGGGAAATTCCCAGGCAATTTGTAGTAAAATTCAGCTTCACTGCAATTTGGAGTGCATGAGTTGAATTGAGAGCTGATGTTTTTCCTGTAGGACCAGATCTCAGTAAAAATGGATTTGACTTGGACTGTCAAGTATTTAGTTTAACAAAAAGATCCTGTCTGTATCTCAGGAAAGCGATAATATTTGGAATGAATACACTGCTGCTTTTTCTGTTCAGCAAACATGAACAATGTTTATTTTGCGCATGGGGCCAATGTTTCCTGAGCTAAAGAAACGACTGGGTTTTTGCTTGTTCTTTGCCATATACAGTAAACTTTGAGCTTCCTTAATGCTGATGTTCACTTGATGTCAATAGAAAAACACTATCAGCCTTTTTCTTAATCTTGTCTATTCATGAAGTGTAATGGTTGTGTTTATGTCCAGCAGTATTTTGGATTGTCATCCTCAGGTCTGTATTTTGTAGGGCTGATGAAGTAGCAGGATGTCTGTCTTAATACTATTGCATGTTTCTTGTAGGTTGTCATCTTTAATTGTTCCAATTAATTTACATTTGGTTTCAGATGGAACAAATATTTTTGAAGTTATTATGTTTGCCCCCAGAAATTTGGTCCTATTCCAGCTGCTGACACATTCATGAGCCTGTAACAACCAAAAATCTGCATAATTCTTGCTAACCTATCATAGATTACTTTAATGAAATATAAATTAAAATAGCATTTCTATGCTCTTTTGTCAATAATGAAATAGATTTTTTAGCTGTTCCTTTCTTGGTGGACTCTTGATGACACTTGTTATGTTATGCACCTTTTCTTGATTGTATTGATAATCTGTTTTGGTTACACCACATGCTGCAGAAACTGTTGGTCTTCACTTTGATGGCACAGTTGTGTAGAGGACTGTGTTATTACTCTTCTTGGATGTGTTGATTTAGAAAGCTTTTGTATTCAGAATTGCAGTACCTCAGAATGGAATATCCTTTTATTTTTTAAATACTTTATTAAAGCTTTAGCACCATGCTCATTAGTGATGTCTTTGCAGCACATTTCAAACTGAGTTAGGCTGGACATGCTTAGCCCTCTTTGTTCATAGCTCCAAGTAAATTTTTATGTCTAGGCAAGTACATTTTTTGGCCTCAGTCTCACCAGACCTACCAATACATCTACCATTTTGCTCAACAGAACTTATATTTTTGCCTCCCTTTAAGTTTTCACTTTTTCAGGATATGTGGACCTTCTGCTCATGCTGTTCTGCAGTCAAAACATCACTTAGGTTAACATTGGTATCCTCTCTTTCAGTTTAGTGCCTTGGGCATCAAACACCTTCCCAACAGCAGTTTGCAGAAGTTAAACAGGAGCACTGAATATGCCTCTCCCCAAATTTGCTGCCAGAGTTGTTCCAAAGCATTTAGGACAGATGAAAAGATATGCTGCAAAATTCTTCATTTGTAGACAGTAAAAAATATTGTACCTTGTTATATATTTAATTATTTGGGACATAACAAATTGTCAAAAATTAAATTGCCTATGAGTTTTTAATCCCAGTTTGATCGGTAGAGATAATTTTTATTAGCCGTTAATAAGAGGAGTACAGCACTTTCTGAGATGTAATAAATGTCTTCAACAAGGTCCAGAAGGATTTACACTGTGACAGGTACGGATAGGTAACTGTTTTATTCTGTAACTGTAAGTGAAAAGGAATATGCAGGGCATGAATGTTAACTTTACCTTCTTCATAACCATTCTTTTTGAATCTGCTTTGGGTTGTTTTGTACCTTGGCTGAGTTTAAATCTGTGAAGCTCAGTTCTTATTTGCTTTTGATTTTGAATTACTTGAAGTGAAAATGAACTTAGTCAACCTTGAGTTTTACTGTCACCAGCAGTAAAAAGTAAAAAAAAATTGTAGTTCACAAGTGTAATTACTCCCTTGTAAACGGGTTTGAGTTTCCCCAGTGTACAGACCCAATGTCTGTGGTATACAGGTTCCTACAAGCGTGGGCTGCTGCCCAGCTGTTGTCTCATTTCTGCTCACTAACGTAACATGCTCCATACCAGATCTTACTCTTTTGATTATAAAATAAATCCTTCTTTTCCTACTTTCAGTTTTTAAACTACTAGGTTTTGGGTTTTGTAGTTTGTTGTCCTTTTAACTGGAAGAACTGTATCTGTTAGATAACTTCACAGAAGAAAACAGAGACAACAGAATAGCAAGTAGGAGTAATTTTACTCTGTGACAGAAGAACACATTTTAGGTAGGGATAAAAAATCAAGTAGTAATGATCTACAAAAAGTGTACAGGTAGCTGGAAACTAATCTGAAAGCAGAAATTGAATGGATAAGAAGGTTCAGCACAAACTTTGGTGACTTGCAATGTCTTGGCAATGAGAAAGAGCTGTGACTATACCTATGCAGTAATATTTCAAAATACATAATGATAGATGGTTTGGCGACTTTTTACAGTAAGAATAAATGTCATAAAACACAGGAGTTGCCATACCTCTGCAAATCCTGTGAAGTCTATTAAAAATGTAAATGGGGAAGATGACAGTGTAAGACAAGTATTTACCCATTTAAGTCTAATATGAAAGTGGATTGAAGATGTTGAAGTACTAAGAAGTTAGGACTAGAAGAAGCTGTAGAAGTGAGCAGTGACTCTTGGCAATGATTAATCTTAGATGCAGCTGAAGTGTATTTTGCTTTAATTTGTTCAGGCTTGCTAGTAACTTAACTGCCCCCATTTAAGAATATTAGTTTATATGCACATTCCACTCAGTGAAATTTTCAACAGTGAGGATAAGTTACCATAAATCTTGTAAGTACCCCAGTACATTTAAGTATGTACATCATGGTAATACAGCTCAAAACAAATCAGTTTCTGACTTGTGACTGTATTTTGCTCTCATTTTGCTCTCATTTTGCTGGTCTTCCCCTTCAGTGGTTGCAGACATTCCTCCATTGGAGAACTCTTGACTGAGTCGCACATTCTGACTTCCAGAGTTGTGTTAAGGTTGAGATGCTGATTGGCTGATACTGTTCTCCTTTTTTTTTTTTTTTATTTTTTTTTTTTTTTTTTTTTTTTTTTTTTTTTTTTTTTTTTTTTTTTTTTTTTTTAATATGGGGTTCAAGTAACTGCTTCAGTACCATTGTGACTGAGTTTAGTATTAGGAAAGTGAAGCACCTACCAGGGTGCCTCTTGACCTTTTTTACTATCATGGTCTGTAGCTTCATGATTGTGATGCATTGACACTAGCAGAAGCAGCTCCTCTTGAAGTACTTCCTCTCTGTTTATTCCTACATTTAGCATTCACTTGTGTGTTTGCACATTTTTGTGTAAAGTCAATCAGGAAATTTCCATGTTAAAACTGACCAATTCTTACATGATTGATTGATTTTTAACTGCGTCTGTCCTACAGTTTAATTCGCTTTGTTGACCAGTTGCTTGCAGTGGTGCAAGTGGGACCTGCTAGAATGATTTAGCAGAACTGACTTAGAGGAGTTTAAATTCTTGATAATGGAATGCCCTTCAAATGTGTTTGTTAGGCCTCAAAAGACCTTCTTTTTTGGTGGATTTTTACTCTTGGGAAGTAGTTCTCATATGTCTGTCTTGATTTGTCATGTTCTGTTGTTGTCCTGTTCCATATGGAGGCAGACATCTACAGCTTTTCCAAAAGAATCAGCGGAGAGAAATTTTAAAGTCTCTTAGACTTGTAGCCTCATTGATCCTATGTCAGCTTACATTTGGATAGCACAGTTTTCATTTCTCAGAATGAGCAGGAAAAAGCTGTTTCATAAGAGTTCTCTTTAAAAGTTGCTCATTCTGCTTGAGTCATGCACTCTTTGTAGCTCCAACACCAGCAGCTGTCACTGCAATAAATTTATCTCACTGACCAGTTGCAGACATTAATAGAAATATATTCTTGTTTTTAGTTTACCTTAAAAGTATCATACGAAAAATTATTTTGGAAATTTCTCATTGCTACTCACAGCCTCTGAGAAAAGAGAGTCAATGACAAATGAGGAGGAAGCTTGATTCTTGGCATTGAATTTGCTTGTTTTCTCAAAAACTAAGCATGTTATCAAGCAGAAATGAAGGCAAAAGTAGCAGTTAAGTGGGAAAGGCCAAGTTGGTTTTGAAACCATGTGATTTTCAGAAAACAAACTGAAGGAAATCCAGTCCTGGCAGAAGCTTAGAAGAATCTAGTTTTGCTGGTATAAAAGTAAAACTAGGAGGGTTTAAGGAAATTCTTGAGAGCTACAAGAGTGTAAAACAAAACATAGTTTAGATCAATGTAGCATAAATAAAGTGGAATTGCATTGCAGATCTTTTACAAGTGGTGCAAAAAATACACTAGGCAGTTCATTCTCCTAATTTCTTTTTGGGGATGATTCCCATGAGTATCTACGTGGAAAATGTTTTCTAAGACAAAGGAGCTCACAGTATTGCACCCTCCGTGTGTCAGTGCATTGGATTAATGTACCTGCTAAAGACTAGGTATAGGTTTGCACCTGGCTGCTGGCAGTTTGCTTTTTGATTGTAAAATGCATACTATCAAGTTAGTTCCAAGTAAAATTAACAGATTAATTTGATTTGTGTTAGGTTTGCATTTACCCCTTACTAAAAGCTTAGATGTATTTGAAGGTCTGAGAGGGACGGGCAAATAGGTGGGAAGTGCTGAATTCTTCATAGGCAACAGCTTCAAGTTCCATGTACTTCATCCAGATAGGAATTGTGGATTTTTTTCTTAATATAATAATAATAACAACAGCAACATTTTAAACCAGAAAATGATGCTTTGAAGTAGTTTTGGTTGCTCTGGTCTTGCTGTGTACAGTCAAGTGTTCAGCACTTGTGCTGGGCAAGCTGAGCTATTAAGTGTCCATGAACATATTGTGCCTTTATGGATGACTGGTTTATAACTGTCTGGTTTTTCCTCTATGTAGTCTTCACCTTCAAAAGTTTAGTTTCCTACATCAGCTACTATTAAAAACTTAGCCTCTTTGGCTCAGATTCAAAAATTGCTGGCTCATAAATACATATGCATTAAACTTGAACAGCTGGGGTATTTCCAATTACCTGCTATGCATTCTTGTAGAGGTAATAGTACCCATGGCACAAATGCATGAACTGCATTTGAAACTGCTCCTAAATCATTGCAGTATATGGTCTGGATTATGAAGGTAACCTGAAATAAGTATTAATTTACTATAGCACACTGAACTCCTATGATGCTAAGGTTTGCTGTTGTGGGGCTTGGCCATTCTCGCTCTGAGTAGATCAGGTGGTGGCTGTTGGGCGTGAGTCAGATCTGGTGACTGTTTGGCTCCTGAGTGGCTTGCATTTGCTCAGCATTCAGTGTTTCCTTTGTAAGAGTACTGCATTAATTTTACACCTTCTAGTGTTCATCTTCTGATGAACAGAGTTGTGGATCATGTTTCATAGACTTCGAGAATTATGTTGAGTGAGTGCCTGTGACAACACTTGAAGTATTTCCATATTGATAATAGATGTTGTAGATTTTTTTTTTTTAGTAGGAACTTCCAGTGCTTATTAAAACCTTTAGCATATCTTCAATCTTAAGTGACTGTCAGACATGGACTTTGTTGATTCACTTCATGAAACAATACTATTTTTGTGATTTTCCTGTATTGCCTATTTGTGACTTTAGTATTATGACCAGCACTGAAGGGAATAGCCATTTCATTTTCACTGTACTTAAAAGGAGATTGACCAATTAGTGAAAGAGAAATGTTCCCCAGGACACCCTTCTTCTAGCAAAAAATAACCCTTCTCTGTTCCATTGGAAAGTATTTTATCAAGTGTCACAGGAAAACATTTCTAAAACAGGAAAAAATACTTCATCATGAACAAAGTGTATATTTAAAATAAATTGCATATTAGTTGAAATAATTAGTTCAGAACTGAAAAAATAAAGCTGGTGTAATGTAATTACCACATCTGAAACTCTTTGACTGGAAAATGTGGTAAATGTACAGGAAGGGAGAGAAATTAAAATCCTTCTGCTCAGTTTTGATTCTTAAAAACAAACACAAAACTCTTCAGCATGCTTCATAACTTTAATAGCTCAGCTACAACCTTATGGATCTCTGGGTAATTATATTCTAATACATTTCTACACCAGCTGCATCACTCTATCTGAGCTTTTTCCAGTAGTGCATTAAGTGATATTACTAACATCTGTTGTATATTCTTTGTTCTTTCCTCGTCACCCTAGGGCTGCATTGGAATATTCTAGAATTTTCCTCGGTTTAGATATTTGTATGTCTTGGGCACTTCTATTTGTCCACTTTTGTCTCATAAGTTCTGGACTGGATGGCTTGACAGATAGGAAAGAATTAGTAATTTTTACAAGTCTGAAGTTGTCAGGCAGGAGATATGTTTTGAGGGCTGTAGAAAACAATAAAGAATAAATTTATCTCACAGTAGACACTAAAGAACGGACATGATGAGTATTTACTTATAAATGTCTCAATCATAGGAAAAAAGTTTAAATAGTAGCTTGCATCTTCTTGTAAAGAAGAATCAGATGTGAGGCTCTAATCTATATAAAATAGGGCTTTTTTGCTCCAGCCTTTTGAAAGATGTTTGCTTTTTAAGTGCACCTGCTGTCTCCATGTTGGAGCATTTAATGCATTAGGATTGGGTGGTGGTTTTATGGTCTTCTAGGTTCTGTAAATTCATTCCTTGGTCTTTGGCAAAACCTAAGTGTTGTCTTCTCTTCAGAGAAGCTTTTAGTTTTTACTGGAAGTTATCTGGACTGGAGGATGGGCCTTGCTTGTGGTTCCTGGGGGAGTATAGCTGCGTGAAGACTCAGGTGAAGAAGGAATGTGCACCTGCTCTGCTGTGCTGAACCCACTGGGAAAACACACCCTGTGGCAACCTGGAATTGGCAGCTGTAATATGATGCTGCTTGAAGCATGTATGAAACTGCAGTACTGACAAAGAAATCAGGGGAAAGCCCTGGGTTTGTTACTTCTTTTGTAAAAGCAACATGCATTGGAAACATTTAGTATTGATTACACTAAGCCAGTTTCTTACACTTCTGTGTTAGGTGCTTTTGTCTCGTCTCTGCTTAAACTTCTGTCCTTGTGTGGTGTAGAATTCATGGCTCTTCTGAACAGCTCTCTGGAATAATAAAAGATTGTGTCTGTTGTTCCTAGATTTGACAGAATTAGGATGTGAAAGAGTATTAAGTTCCTGTAAGCATTGTGATGATACATAGGTAGGTAGAGAAGCAGTAAATCATAAAAACTGAGGAAAAAAACAGTGATAAAAGTTTCTTCTTAGTAGGCACTAGCGATACCACTGTGGAGTGTGGCCTTGTAAGTCCTCTCATTCAAATCAGTTAATTATGTTTTCTATCAAACTCGATAACCAGAAGCAGTGAATCTCTAGGAAAGGAGTGGTCCATATGTTTTTCTTGCATGCAGCACTAGTTACTAGTTATCACTACATTTATCATAGTAATGCCTCCATCCCAGCTGAACTGGAAAGCCTGTTTGTGTAGGATGTTCATGCAAAAGTGTAATTTTTTAATTCGTAACTATCCTCTAATGGAGCCTTCCTCTTTTAGGAGAAAGGCCAGATTATAAAGCAGTTCTGTTATGGACAGAGTTATGGGTATGTCTTCCAAAGTTTGAGCCTTAGGTGTCCAAGTTTGAGTTTTGACTAGCATTGTCATTGTTACTGATAAAAATATGACTCGATAATTAATTGCCAATTAGATAAACTTTTATTTAAGTGAGAAGTCAAAGCAATGTGCTGGGAGAGCTGGAGAGTGCAAGTATTTACTCACTCTCCTCACACAGCTCTCGAAAATTCTTTCCGTATTTCCCATTTTATAATCTTTTGGTTTGCACACTCCCCTTAGTCCCTCCCCAGTCTATGTCTTCCCATATTTTGTCACTAATTCTGGGGGTCTGGGGTCTTCTGCCCTCTCATGGTGATCGGTGGATGAAGTCTTTCTTCTTCCCTGCAGGAAGTTCATGGGGACTTTCTACCCCAATTTTCCCCTCTTATGATACAAAGTTACACTACATTGTCTTGCACCAAGGTCCGGCACTTTTTAACTTCTCCATTTCTGCAGTTTCTGCAACTGGTAGTTACTGCTTAATAGCTCCTACATATTTGCAATTATCTTACTATAACATGGAACACAAATTGCCTAATTTATTAATATCATCTATAACATTACTTTGAAATTTGAATTGAGACTCTGACAGCTTTTAAGAGCATGGAGGCAAGCTATGATCCTCTCTCTGGGTTCTGATCTACTGTAAACCATACAACTTTGGCATTATGTGTTGTATTTTGTTCGACTAATACTCTGAAATTCATAAGAGAATTCTGCTTGACAGGGTCTTCGGAGATTGCCTTCTTCAGCCCTTTGTTAGGACCTTGCATGGCCAGATTTTGACTTTCTTACAGCACCAGTCTCCAGATTTTTTGGTCATGCACCCCATAAGTAAAGAATGTTTTAAGAATGCACCTCCAATAAATGTAATCTTTTTAATTATATGCATATGCTACTCTATTGATATATGTATACTATAAAGCATATTAAAAAAAAAAAAAAGATAAAGTAGAGATGAAAACCAGTATTTTAAAGGGTTTTTTTTTTCCAGTGACAAATATATTTTCTTCTCACATGCCAAGAGTTTGACTTGTGCTGGGGTGTGTTTGCCCCTCTTTGGAGACTACTGATCTCCAAGATTAAGAATTTTGCCACCTCTCAGGGCAAGGTGTGCCTGTGCTACACCACTCTCATTGTCAGGATACCTTTTTTTTTAATCTTTGTGGACAGACAGAATTTCCAGTGGTGCAGTGCATGCCAATCACAGAATTGTAGAATATGCTGAGTTGGAAGGGGCTTGTCATGATCAGAGTGTCCCAACGCCTGGCACTGCCCAGGACGCTCCGGGAGTCATGCCTTGTGTCTGAGAGCATTGTCCAAACACTTGTGCTTTTGCAGCATGCCTCCAGGAAGAGTTTAGGATTGTCAACCAGCATCCTTCAGGTATTGGTATCCAGCTAGTAGGTGACCCCTGGCTACCCTGGTGCTCTTAGCTTCTCCTTGTCTTTCATGGGCCTAAGCCCAGGAACAGGCTTTGTGGCATCTCTCTTATAGTGGGAGGAGGAAGAGGTGGCCGAGAAAACTGAATGTGGTATTCCAGATTCCACCCTATTACCACGGAATAGCAGGGAGTAATCACCTCTCTGAGCCCGTTGGCTGTACTTCTCTGCTAACACAGCCTCCTATGCCATCGTTGCTACAGGACACGTGCTGCTGACTCATGTCGTTTTACCTTGGTGATCCAGCTGATAGAATGCTGATGTGTTTTTCAGAGACTATCCTTAAGATCAGCTGCTAGTCTCTTGGACATGGAAATGCTGATCCTGTGCATGTGCAGAGGAAATGCACTGAATGCTCTGCCCAATGATCTCAGCCTTACAACAGTCCTTAACCCTTAGTGAACAACTGACAGAGTAAAAAGCAGCGTAGTATTGTGCTTTACAACTTGAGGGTAATGCCACAGAAACAATGAAGGATAAATCTGAAGGCATTTAAGGATTGAGTTAAATTGTCATTACGGTTCAGGAAGGCAAACTTGCATGCTGAACTATGGAGTGGAACACAGTTCTTGAGCTTTAACATAATTTAGCCTTTTGCCTTGTTAGCGTAATTCATTCCTTAAAGGTTCCACAGGCATAAGCCCTGGAGTCTAAACAAATCACATCCAGTAAACTTAAGATACCCTCAATTTGTTTCAGCTTTGATAGCATTCAGAAAACTCTTTCAAGGTATTTTCAAATTTATATAATAATAGGGAAAATAATAGCAGTTCAGGTGGGGGTAGTGGGCAATAGGTAGTTTACAGTGTAAGTCTTGTACAAAGCATTAACCTACACAATTTGGTTGTAATCTCAAGAGACCTTTTACTTGCATTGTAGAGCGGACTCAGGGCAGATTCAGAGTAAGAGTTTGCAGTCCTGAATTGACTTTGAATGTCTGCTACTAGTTCAGTATATGCAGTAGCAAGACAAGAAATGAAGTAGCTGTTCATGCAACAGTTGTTGCTGTGCGTGAAACAGTGTAGATTTCTAAATAACCATGCATTTAATGCTCCACCAGTAGCAAATTACTTCTCAGCTGCTTCTGTGCTTAGCAACTGAGAATTATCTCTCTATTTATCTAATGTGTGCTCTTCCTTGTCTAGTCCCTTTTAATATGTCCACAAGAATGGTGCACTGAGTAGACCTTAAATAAATCCTTTGGTCCATTCCACACATTATTTTACCCCTTTTGAAGGCTGCTGCATCCAAGTTTTCAATAGTGCAGGAAATCTGACAATAGTGAATTGTTTACAGTGGTTTTGCACGCTGAACCTTACCTGTTGTCCAAATGCAAGTTGTTTTTCTTGTGCCTTTTTCAATACCTCATTAGGTCCTGAGTATATCCAGAAACTAGATGGAGTTGGAGGGCAGTTACATCATCCAGAGCAGCTTTATGAGGATTAAGGCTGAAATTACGGTATGCACCTACTTTACTTTCAGTATTTTCAATATGGAACAATATGTTCAAGAAGTTGTTGCTCATACTGGGAACAGTTAGCAGCAATTTTAAGTCAGAAAATTGGAGACAAGGCTTGTGATGTTATTCCAGTAGAGATGGTAGGTATTTGCAGCCAGAGGCAGGAAAAACATCCTCCCCTCCATGTTGCTAAGGGAGGTAGACCTGTTGATATAACTGATAAAGCCTTTTGGCAAGCTTGTGTTTGACTGTCCACTTTTATTATTCTGTCCTTGTCAAAATCAACTCTTCACAGGATTGAGTTCATTCTTTTTTGTTTAGAAAGAGCAGCTTTACCTTTATGCATTAATACTTTTTGCTATGCCTAACTTTTTAAGCTATTAATGCCATTTTAGTTGACTGAAATGACTCAGTCTCTTATCACTGTCAAGGCTTGTCATTTCCAGACTTCCTTTTGACTTCCTTTTTTTTTTTTATTTTTTATGAGAGGCAAGTTAAAAACATGTTCTGTAATGAAAAGCCAAGAACTGATATCTCCCTTCCTATTGGAAAATCACATGGCTCAACAACTCTATTTACTGTTAATATTGAAGTACTGTCTATTCAGTTTTAATCCATCTGTTCTGTTTTTCTATTGAAGAGAAATGCTCTCTAATGCCAAGTAAGATTTTGAGGTTATTTTTCCACGTCTTAGTACCTTTTTCAGCAATATCTGTCACCAGAAGGTTTGTATGAAGTTGATTTGACAAGGTTTCAATTAATCTTATTTGTACTTCAGTTCTTTACAAATAATATCCAGTGTTGGCCTCAGATTGTTTGCTAGCAGGACTAGATTGTCCCTTTTACAACACAGAATTTAATGCAAAACTTTTAGTTTTCTTCCAGACCCCTGAGACTTTCCTAGGACCCAAGTTATTTGCAAGTCTTTTTCAAAGGTCTAGGTCAAGAGGTCTTGAATGCAGGCTACTGGATTTAATTATCTATAGGCTCTGTCTGCACACACTTGATGTCCTTGCATTGAATGTGATATAATTTATTTCCAAAATATGTTTATTGAGCACTTCTGCTTGTCTTGATGCCAAACTTTTGTCCATTTTAGCTGTCTTCTTCTCCTGCCACACATTCTCTCTTTTCAAATTGGTATCTTTCTTTGTCCTCATAGCAAAAAAAAGAAGCACCTGCAATGGGTGAACATACCATGTCTTTCTGTGTGACCATATTATGTGCACTGGCTTGTGTGGATTGCTGCCTCCTGACTACTGAAGGGGAAGAGTTTTTTGATGAACGTGTAGTATAGACTCACATTGGTATGAAGTTTAAACCTTTAGTCTTTGAGACTAGTTCTGTGACATTGCAGAGAAATCTAATATTGTATTGTCAAGAAAACTTTTTTTTCCTAGATTGATTACACAGCCTGACAGGTAGCACTTCTATTATTGTTGTAGAGGGTGTCAGGAATAACATTCTACATAGCACCTCCTGTCAGGGTTTATCGATGAGCAGTGTGCGCTGCCTTCAGAATAAATCAAATGCTTGAATCCAGACATGGAATTTAGCTGTGTCCCAATTAAGGCACTAAAGACTGGGTGCCAAACGTGGACTACCCACCTAAGCCCTTGGGTGCCTGAGGGAACCCAATTATTTTCACACAAATCAAATCATAAACACCTGTGCAAGAGAATGGAAAGCTGCCTGGTGGGAAGAGAATGTGGGGGTGCTGAACATGAGCCAGAGTGTGCCAGGTGGGCAAGAGGGCCAGTGGCATCCTGGCCTCAATCAGTAATTGTGGGGCCAGCAGCACCAGGGCAGGGATTGTGCCCCTGTACTTGTCACTGGTGAGGCCACACTCAAATCCTGTGTCCAGTTCTTGATCCCTCACTACAAGGACTCTGAGGTGCTGGAGCAAGTCCAGAGAAGGGCAGCAGAGCTGGGAAGGGTCTGGAGCACAAGTCTGGTGAGGGGCAGTTGAGAGCTGGGGGTGTTTAGCCTGAAGAAAAGGAGGCTCAGAGGAGAACTTATCACTCTCTACAGGTGCTGAAAGGAGGGTGGTGCCAGGTGGGGATCAATCTCTTCTCCCAGCTAACAAGTGATAGGACAAGAGGACGTCCTCAAGTTGTACCAGGAGAAATTAGGTTGGATAGTAGGAAAAAAAATCTTCACTGAAAGGGTTGTTAAGCATTGGCACAAGCTGTCCGGGGAATGGTGGAGTCACCATCCCTGGGGGTATTTAAGAAATATATAGGCATGGTGCTTAGGGACGTGATTTAGTGCTGGGTAAATAGTTGGACTTGATAATCTTAAAGGTCTTGTTCAACCTAAATTATTGTAGGAATGAATGAACCTGAGACCAGATGTTAGACATATTCAGGGCTACTCCTGTCTTGGAAGGCCTGAACAGGTTGTAATGACATTTGTGTTTGAGTCAGTTTAGGTTATGTTTAATTCTCACTGGTGTTCAATTCAATAGACATGTTTTGATTTATGCCTAATAAAAGGTGATCACACAGAGTGCATCATAAGTTATGAATTCAGTCAAAAATGTGTGATAAAGGCAATTAATGCTCTCTGATACAAGAGACTAGTCATTAACATGGTGGCTTGGAAATAATGAGCTCCATTTACCTTAAATGTGGGGAAATTCAAGCCAGTTTAGGTCAGGAGTGTGTTGCATTATTGTTTGGAGTGTTGGATTACCTTTCTTTCTGTGACACTTTAGATAGTAGCACAAAAAACTTGGAGCTGTAAGACCAAGAAATGGCACAACATCAAGCCTGGTTGTAGCTGTGGTGGGAGGAGGGATGCCTTGATTCTAAACTCTGCTTTCAGGCTGTACGTTCATTTCGCATTAAACAGTCATTGGATAATATCCTGGAAAGTTTACCATCAAACTTGGTGCCTTGAAAAGTAATCCAAATAACTTTCATCAGCCCTCTGCCCACCTGCAGAAGTGATGGAGACTAGCTGTAGCCTGGAGGATTTGTTTGATGATGAGGAAAGCTTTTAAAGTAAGGTAGAAATAAAAAACCCTGTCCTTATTGCTTGAGAGACCAATTAGTCTGGCTAAGCAGGTATAAATGACTTGGCACAGGCATTGATGAATACTTAAGTAATCGCAGATAGGTTTCAGTAATTTTTCTTCATCTCCAACTTAAATCTTTGCAGATTATACCATAGAAGGAAATTAATCACCTAAATAGAGTTACAATGCATTTTTATTGAAGTTCCTAGTTTTATAGTAGGACGACCATCAGTATGGGAGTAGTTAAGCTGACCTGCATTTGTGTAGCTGCAGGAGAGGCCTGTAGTGCTTTGTTAATGTGTGAGTCCTCTTGTACTGAGAGCACTGTGCAATTTCAACCCACAGCAGAGCTACAACATCTGCCCTAGAGGGGCAAGGAAGTGAAAACAGTCCATTGGGTGGGATGAAGTTTTAGACAATGCCTCTGAGTAGTAAGCTGTACCAGTTAACCAAATATCTCTAGAGCTTGGTACTAAAGTTAATGTCATTAGGCTGACTTTATAACTCCTTTCATTTTATCGTTTTTTTTCGTTTCATTTGAAGTTAATGCTGTAACTAGTAAATACCTCTGTTTATGAGCAGACAGTATATCTGAGCTAGAAGTCTGGAAGTCTTTGTAGGGAGTTTCAGTAGCTAGGTGATATCAAGGCAAAACTTGGAAAAGCCTGTAACGCTACTGGCTGTCAGGTTGTATAACACTAAAATTGTATTTACCTTTTTTCACCAGGCTACTGTAAGTACTGGCTAAGAGAGGTAGTTCTGCTTTAGAAATATTGTACAAGCTTATTCTCAGCATAATCTTTATGTCCATGTTTGATGTAAAGCACTGTTTTTCAGATGCAAAATGTGATTAGCTTGTGGGAATTCTGAATGTGCCATTCACCCCTAGTGAATTCTTTCCATCTGTGTTTCTGTTTTGTTAAGAAATATCAGTTTCTCAGTTCTTGTTCTTTTTTTATTTCAAAAGCTTCGTGTACTAGGTCTAGCTGGGATTGAGTTAATAACATTACAGTAAACCAATGTAATTTAGTGATTTTTTTAAAAACAAAATAAAGTGCAATTTCAAAAGCAGCTTCTTAGACTTGCAGCACTTATTTCCAGCATGGAAAAATGTTAATCTTCAGCTTTTTTGGTCTTAATTGTTCCATCCTGTCTTCATATAGCACTAAGATGCAAAATATCAGAAAACATGTTACTTGTGATTTATTAATATAATTGAAAGGAATGCTCAGCTGAATCCTGCTTTCTGTAATGTTGTTATGTGATATCCCTCAGAATTAAAGTGCATCACTGCTTTCATGGGCCTCTTGCCTCTGTAGCTTTTTTCCTTGTTATCAGGTTTCTTGTAACTTTACAATGTGTGCTAGCAAGGGCTTTTTTGTAGTATGGTTATGAGGATTACAATTGTGTGTGTGGGAATTCTCTTCCCTTTCTCTCCAAGTTCTAGCTGCTAATTAAAGGGCCACTGGTTATCAAAATAGCACAGCTTTATTTCTGGGTCTAATAAATTTTAAAATGATGATATGTCAGATTGTGCAGAAGATTTTTTTATTATTATTATTCATTTATTTGTGCCTCAATTGGATGTTTTCTAGTAACAAGTTGTTCCTAAAGTATTTATCCATTATAATAATAGGAAAAGTGGATTGATTATTAAAAAAGAAAAAAAGTAAGTGTCCCTGTTAGTATATCTTGTTGGGGTTTTTTTACCAGTTTCACATAAACAAGAATACTATATATGTAAATTCTAAAGCAACTGCTCCTTTTTTTTTTTTTCCCTTTTTCCTCAGTAGGTATTTTGTCAGCAGTGCCAGTCAGATGAAACCTCGGTTTGTTACAAAGTTAAAAGATTCATGTTTGTTAGCTCCAGGGCAGTGATCTATCTTCTTCTGGGGTTCAGCCGCTAGAGGGGGTGTAAAGCACCCACTCTATATAACTAAGGCTTGTACTAGCTGACAAAAACAAGGCTTGTGCCACTGCTGGTTGTTGTGGAAACATACTTTCTTAAGGTGTCTGATTTCATGATCTTCTTTTGTTGTTGTTATTTCTAAAGTGAGGCAGGTTTTAAGGATAATTTTTCAGAAATGTTTATATAGTTTAACCATCTGAGTAACTTTTCTCTGCAGGTGATCTTGTGAATTAGTGTACCATCAATGATGGCAGAACATCCACCGTTACTGGATACCACTTCAATTATAAGTAGTGAAATCCCTCTTCTGACTTCCCCTATTGTTAGTGGGGATGGAGCACAACAGGTAAGGAAACTTCAGTATATTTTTTTTTCCTTCCAACACATCACTGACATTTTGCCATAGTAAAAGATAGTAGTCCTTCATCTGGAATATATTTGTACAGCTTTAGGCCTACAAGTGTGTTAGATATTGAGGTAAATGCAGAACTGGTAGAGAGATGAGATTTGAGAGAAGTATGAAGCAGAAAACCTGTGTTGTGGAAGAACCCCTTCATGGAAGAATGGGACCAAATAGCTGCGAGGTTCTCAAGCCATGATTGTGTCTTAGTTTGGAAGTTATATATTTATATTACTGCATGAGCTTATTAAAGCAAATAAACCTTTCCCTATGGTGGAACATAGTAGCCGAGGCACAACATGTGCTAATAACTAGACTGATACTTGTTTACAACTGGGTAGCTTGAATGGTGGGATTTGCTTTTATATGTCAGTGTCTGCCTGGACAGTTCTGGAATTTGTATTTCTTGATGGCAGTGCAACCATCTAGTGCATCAGATGCTCCTCTCAGATTTGTGGCACCCGTTCATGATGCGCTATGTCCCATCATCCAGATCTTTAAAGGAGACTGTGGTCCTTGTCTGCCCCACTGGGAGCCACTGCAGTAGGTGAGCAGTGGATGGCCTCCTGCTAGACTTTACACTGCTGGTTGCAACATTTCAAGACTGGCTCTTGGTCCAGTTTTCAGTCTCCTTGGTGCCTATGCTCTATCTGTACTTCATCAGTTTCTGTGTTACTCAAAAGAATGTCAAAAGCCTTGCTGAAGTCATGATAAACATTAGCTATGCTCTCCTCTCATTCACCAAGCTAGTAATGTCCCTGTAGAAGGCCATCCAGGTTTGTCAGGCATGATTAACCCATTGTGAATCCATAGTGACTACCCCAAATCACCTTTTTGTCTTTAATGCATTTGGAAATGGCTTCTAGGAAGCTTTGTTGTCTCATCTTTCCAGAGCTAAAGGTGATCTTGGCAAGCTTCTAGCTTCCTGGATCCTCCTGCTTGCCCTTTTTTGAAGATTGCACTGACATTTGCTTTCTTCTAGTCCTTGGGAACTTCCCCTGTTCACCATGACCTTTGAGACTGAGTTACTTGTTCTGCCCTCCATAAAAATAAGACTGTCAAGCTGTACTGTAATCATGCAAGATTTTGAGTCTTATGTGAGTTTAAATGTTCTTTCAGATATATGTTTTCTTTAAAATGTTGTCTCTTTCTCCTGCCAAATAAGATTAAAACTAGAAAACAAGCAAAGTATTTCTTCAAAGAAAGGAATCTGTGGGGGTTTGTGTTCATCTTCTAATGGAAAAAGCAACATCTATGCTGTTGTCCTTTTTCATGTAAAACAAAAGGCAGCTCATTACCACTACTGTCTAAAGTGGGTAGTAATCACGTGTGTTTTTTAAAAATGAGAATTTTCATTGGGCATTGGTCATCAGTAAGAAAAGTAATTTTCTTTCCCCATTGCATGATAACTGGCAGTTATACAACACAATGTTGAATGAAAGTTGTGACTTTCATTCTCTGTCCTTTCTTTGCATCTGGTACGAGATTCATGAAGAGTCAGCAAGTGCATTTGTTCAGTGACAGGAAACTTCAATGGAAACCCTTTTTGCATCTGATGATTTAAAAGCCATCAGTAGGTAGAAAATACTTTGTATATCTGAAATATGGGAAGTCCAGAATTGCAGGGACTGTGTTCTCTGTCAAGATTGCCCAGTTAAGACTTAGGCTACAGAAAGGTCAGGCAGTTGCTTATTTATTTATGACAGTCTTAAAATCATTTATGTTGGTTTTATATGGTACTCATAGAAGGAGTAGATACTGCATTTGAAAGTATGAGGTATTCAAGTACAAAACACTGTAGTGTTGAGACTTCTTCATACTTTTAAAAAATACTTTAAATTTGAATATTAGTTCATTGTATTCCTTTTTTCTCCCTTGAACTTTGAAACTATAGGAAGGGAAAAGACTTCTGCCTTTATGATGGAGTTATTAATTTTTCTGTAAGTCTTTTTACTTAGCTACAGTACACACATTTTTTAGTGATTACTTCCTTGATGTATGAAAAGTACTTCTCCAGTTCCTTTCATAACAGCATTGGTGTTGGATTGCATAAACTATAACTTAACCTGTAGATCTGACAAAATTTGTGTTACTGCAATCAAAATTCAGAGCTGTTTTGTCCATGTAAAGAAATGGATATTTTCTTCTATATTCATAGTGTATAAGTTGGTCTGTAGCTGAACTAATTAGTTTTAGTCAGTCCTGACTGGAAAGGTATTGAAAGCCAGTAGAAAATTCTTTATTTAAGTATTTTGCATCTATGTTGGTTATTTTTCATGTTAGTCTAGCTAACTGTATACTAAACTTGCAAGTTTTTGTTCAGCTGTAAAACATCTGAGAAGTTTTTAAATCAATTTACCCCTTCTTATATTTTACCAGAAATAACTCTTGTAATTGTGGTGAGTTAGATTGTTTATACTGCATAACTGAGTTACCAGATGGATACAGACCATTCTGCACTTTTCTGGAACAGTTCATATCTTCAAGATAATCTATTTCAAGTACTTCAAGTTCTGCTAGCAGTGTAAATGTGAAATAGCAGTGCAAATATTTGAACATGTTAAGATGAAAGGTCATATGCTTCAAATAGCGGAAGTGTCTGATCAGGTTAAAGCTGTAACTTTCCGCCATGTTTTAAAACAAAATAATCCACAAAGTTAGAGCAATGTGTTAGTGTTCAGTCAGAAAACATGGGGGACTTGAACTGTGTGGATATTTATATGTCACTCAGTGCTGTTGTGGGAGATTGCCTGGTTCTCTGTCACACAGAACAAGGAACTACTGTTAGTTTCATAGGATAAAACCAGTGAAAAAACAAAGCAAAGAGCAAGCCCACTGGCTCCTCCTCTTCTGTTAAGCATGGAAGTACTGCTTGCTTTTACACCTTCCTATCACTGTGTTCAGCATGGGGGGATAATGTGCTTCTTATGTCTTGATGGTGAGTAAGGCTGTAGATGGAGAATGGAGCAGATCTGTAGTTGATAGAAACCAAGTGGAACTGGGAAAACATGGTATGAGGACAGAAGTGCTTGAGGGTTTTTCACATAAGGGTAACTAGTGCAGTGATGCTTTAGTGATTATTGCTGAGGCTGGACAGGAAGGATGTGCTTGATTATATGAGTCCTGATTTGGTGGAAGGAGAGGAAAAGAAGAGGCAAGAGCTCAAACTACTTTAACACATTGATGCTAAATTGTTTAGGAAAGTTGCTACAGCACCCAGTACTATTCCAAAACAAATCAGTAAATTGCTGACACAAGTATGCAGCAGCCCTGGAGTTCTGGACCCTCACAGTACCTTCCCATTAAAGCTAGCAGTTGCAAAGTGAGACATTCCTATTTCACTTATGTGTCCTTTATTACCAGAAAATATAGATAGCACTCTGAAAGTAGCTCAGTACCTGTTGACCATTTCCTTTTCTCTGAGGGATGGGACATAGTGTTTGACCTTTAGTTGACTTTATTCCTTGGCAAGGTATAGGGATAAAGTAACACTTCTGGCTTGGGAGGCTGGTTGCTTATCCTCCAAATTTTATTGAGAAGTTTGGATGTTTGGTGGTTTTCAAAAACCCCACTCTGTGTGTATATATGTGTCTTGTGTGTGGGTTTAAGTAGCTATTTAACATCAAATTTACAAGTTAGTATTCCTAAAACCAATTTCTTCTTTAAATATTTAAACCTCTGATATTTAAGTTGTTGTTATTAACCTCTTATCATAGGAGGATATCTTCAGTCAGCAGAGTAATAGATGGCTATAAAACAAATGAAGTAATCCCCTTTTTTGGCTTTCAGATTGTTAAATGCGTGTCAATAGAGAAAAAATATAATGGTGAAGATGGTGTTGGAAAATATAAATCTAGTCTAGATTGCTAAATTAGTTTGCTAGGTTTTTGTTCTGGCACTTCTGCTTCTGCAAACCATATGGTACATTATCAAGTTCCAGCTTGCTTTGGTTTCGCCTTGCTGCTGAAAATCAAGCCTAGAACTGCAATATGTTTCATGATCTTTCCCTAAACAAGAAAAAAACAATCAGTGTTAAAAGTTGTTTAACAACATATAGTGTTATAACTATTCTCACTTTCCATCACTTTCCATATTCTGCTGTTTTCCTTTCTTTTTTCTGTGCTTTGATTTCAGAGAACACAGAGTATGTGCATGGCTGCTGTCCTTTTTGGCTGATGTTTTTTGACCTTTTTTTTTTTTTTTTTTTGCTTCCCCTTTGGCTCTATTGAATTAGCAGATATGTCTAACTTCTTGTTTTGGAGGTTCATTGAAGTTTGTTTTAGTTGACAATTATTCTTCCATTCTTCAGTGACTTCATAGCACTGAAGCACAGCACAAATGTATTCAGTGGAACCATTGGAACTCTCAGGCATGCAATGCTTCAGTGCCAGCTTATGGAAGCTCATTATCAAGCTGTATTTTTCCCCAGGATTGATTAGTACTTTTGTATAGCAACTATCACTGCAAAATACATAAACTTATATGAGACATTCCATATACAGAAAAATCTTTTTCATGGAAGTTTTAAACTGGTTGTTGGCTATGATTAAAAAAAAATAACAAAGAAAAGCTAAAAATATGTGAGTTTTGATGACTCAGGGTTAGTAGATCCTTCACCTATCTGACTTAATCATGTTTTTTAGTTAGGCATGGTGAAGCTTTTTCTTAGTTAAGTGTAATTTTTTTTTGCCTTAGAGATCAGAATTTTTTTCCAATTTACTTGAACTGTATCCTTGATTGCAGATGCATTGAAAATTTGCTTTAAATTTCCTAGAAGCCATCATCCTCAGCAGAAAGTGAGGATTCAGAATTCTTTGATGTATAGTAATGTATGTATCCTATGCTGCTTTTGTTGAGAAGAAAGCAGCACCAGATTTATTGCACAATTTATACTACCATTCAGATATGTTTAATATTTTCTGTTTGAAAATAAATGTAGAAACAAGAGTGAAGGCTGTGTAGTTCATAGCCTTTTCTGCTTCTATTTGGTATGAAAGTTCGTGGAATGAAGCATCCTCATAAAACTTTTCAGTAATTGTCCTTTCTCTCTAAAATATCTGTTTTCATATGCATGATATGAATCCTAGATTAATTTTAGTCTCTGATACAGTAGATTCCTCCCAAGATACTTGAGGCAGTCAGCCCCTGTTGAATTAATCTGTTCAGAAACTGACATTTGGGAGAATTGGATGACACATGAAAATTAAATTTCAAGTCAGTTAGTCACTATAGTTTGCTAATCCAGTCAATGGGGAGGAATAAGCATGTCCATAAGACAATCTCTTTCATGGTGTATGAAGGTGACTAAAGATCTGTACTTTTTTCTCTCTCTCTCTCTCCCTTTTTTTATGAGGTGAGAAGGTGCAAATTGCCTGGAGCTATAAGCATTGAAGTACTTGGTTTTTCTTGCGGACTTGCAAATGGGTCTGGTTGCTGGGGGTGTGTGCTCATAAGGTTTGGAAGGGTATGGTTACACCTGAACAGTGTCCGAGGCTCAGGCCATGTCCCCATCTCCCCCCTTCTCTGTGCCATGGGACACTTAATGCTGAGTGAGCCATGACCTGAACGCCAAACTCCAAGATCTACAAAGTCATCCCAAGTGCTTACCCATGTTTCCTCAAAAGACAGCTCTTCTAATCTCTCTGTAAGTTGTGACAAAAATGTAACTACTTTGCAAAGTCATACTTTGAGTTACAGAAACTCCACTCTTTAAATATGTGAGAATTACACACTTGGCAAATAAGTCATCTGAGGTACATCCTCTGCTAGCTGAAACCTGTTTATTCCCTAGAAGGCATTTCTTTCCTGAGACAGTGGTCAAATGCTGGAACAGGCTTTCTAGAGTTGTGGCCAAAGTCCCAAACCTGTTGATATTTTAAGAGGCATTTGGACAATGCCCTTAACAACTTGGTCAGCCCTCAATCAGTCAGGCGGTTGGACCAGGTGATCATCATAGATCCAACTAAAATAGTCTGTCACATTCTATTCCCTAGAGACTGAGGCTTTGCCATAACTTGGTGTAGTCTGTGACCCTTCTGCATGTTACAGAATTACACACTTTATAGAGCAGCTAGAATGACATCCTCTAGAAACAGATAGACTCAGACTATAGTTTACACACTATAGCAAAAATGGCAGTTGCCTTTATATTTTTTTTCTCCCTCTCTCTTTAAAGTAGAGGAAAAAAAACCTGGGAAAGGATTGGGATGGTAGAGATTTCTTCCACCAAGCCCCTGGTCCATTTCTGACTAGGCCTTTCCAATCTGATCTAATTGAGATGTACCTTTTAATTTCTCTTCCAGCTCAGGTTTGTATTCTCACGGTGTTCTGATAGACAGTGATGCCTATATTTACACTAAACTGGGTATATAGGGTACTTTCTCAGGGTAGAAAAGGCTACTTTAGAAGTGATATTGAAATTCTTAACTTTTTTTTAATTAAATGCCATTTTTAATAACTAGAAAACACTGTTCTTCCTTTGGCACTTCCTTTTATACTGTATTTAGGGTAAAAAGTTAAGCACATCCGTCAGTCTTAAATATTATAGACTTTTAACTTGCTCTATCAGCAAACAAGAATTTGAGCTGTCAGAAGCAACGTCGGGAAATAGAAAATTCTCTCCTAGTCCATAATACATTTGGGCTGTTGCAAATAGGCAGATTGATCAGGGAAGATGCCTGCTGAGGGGACTAGCCCCTGCGAAGTATTAGCTGAAACCTTAGATAGCCCCTGCTACCTGTTTGCTGTGCAGTGTGAGCTCTGTTTCTCATCCACTTTTGCCTAGCTTTGTGGAATGCTGCAGTCCGTGAATTCCTAGGGACTTCAGACAACCAATCATGAAATGAGAGTGATCCAATTGAAGTATTACAGTTTTTCTTTTTAGAGACTGATGTCTCTAACCACTGGCCATGACCAGATGCCTCAGAAAGTTCCAGAGTTCAGTGACTGCTCCTAGCACTGCTGCCTCCTAATTCTCTGTAAACATGGATTCGCTTAAAACTTTGAAGCCCAAATGTTTGTCTGTTGCATTATCCAGATTCCTTGAAACACTGCTGTTATCCTTATGTTTATACTTCTGCTGATTTAAGGATATAATAGTTGTATTATTTTAAGTAGCAAATTTTCTGTGCAGTATCTGCTAACTACAGACTGTGTCAATGCTAATGAGACAGATTGGGTTTGCTGTAAATGAGGCAAATAAAACTTTGCTTAGGCAAGCTGTGAGAACTGAGAATGCAAAAGAGAAGAGACAAAGAAGAAGCAAGTAGATCAAAATTGTAATTGTTTCTTAATACTAAAGAATGAGACACACTTGAGGAGTGTACGCTGGCTCTTTATATGTGGACACTAACAAGTCTTGAACATTTATCAGTGACATTTGATGCAGAATTTAACATTTATCTTTTACTGGGTTCTTCTCAAAAAACCTTATATTTTTACAAAACAAGGCTAGAAATCATCTTTACTTGCCCTTCTGAGTGGTCATTTTTTTCAGCTGATCATCTTCCATGTGAAAAGAAGGGGGAGAAACACAAGTACAGTAAGAATTTTAAAAACTTTTGATAAATAAATGTTTTCTAGGACAAAATAATCACCAATTCTTGGATCTTTCCAGCCTGTCTTTCTACAAAAAGCGATGGAAGTTTGAGATCTATAGTTTTTGAATGCCAGTGCCAGTGAACCAGTCTCACCATCTTTCCAATCTCCCTATTTCCAGTTGTTTCTAGGGATATTCTGTCATCTTAGCAAAATTGGTGGTGACACTATCTTGTAGCAATGGTTAAAGATTAAATGTTTACTGATTTTATTATTTGTCAGCTGCCTTTTAGAAAAATGATGCAGAGTTGCATCTGCAGTTGGTCTGTTGTCTGAATATACAGGCCTTAGAAGCATGTCACTGAGAAGATGGCTTCTTTCAATCACTTTTTCCAAACATGCAGCTACTGTCTGTGTAAGCTGAAATAGTTTGGATTGTATTTGGTTTTTTCAAAATCCCAAGCATATAAATTGCTATTGCAACATATTATATAACAATTAATTCTGTATGGATTTCCTCCCTGGTCTTGATACTCAAGATTTGTTAATGCCCTTCACTACCCGTATGTTTACTATTCTTCATGAAGAAAGTTCTAAACTCCATATCTGGAGCAGTTAGATCCTTATAGTCAGTACTAGCAGATGTTAGGGTAGAGAATTGTGTGGTCATGGAAAACCTGTAAACTGGAATTTGCTCAAATAAATACAGTGCCAAATAGAAGATTTAGAACTTTGGTGTTTACTAGTGTTATATCATGTTACTTGAACAAAGATCAAAGTCTACAGGACGCTTCTATAAATAATGGTGAGAAGCCTGTTTTTGTCTGTCATTGATGCTAAAACCAGAAGATAATTTAAGGAAAAAAAGAAAATTCTCACACTTCCTTATAGATAACACAGAAATGTTGTGTGCTGAGTCTGCCATGAATTGGTATAAAGCCTAATCTAAAATTTTCAAAACTCTGCATTAGTTAGTAGCCAATGTACATGTGGAGAGAGGAAGCTTTTATTAAGTTTAAAAGAAGATGGGAGACAGATCTTTTGAAAAATGACTTTAAGAAAGAAGCACTTGGAAGTAACACTTCATGACCATGAAATTCATAAGCCTTTGGCAATTTGAAACAATTTAAGCTACTGTTTTAATTTAGCTTTTATTACTGATGTCAGGTGTTCCTATTTAATAATCATATATTCTCTGTAATACCTGTTACATAGATCTTTTGCATTTTTCCATTTAATATATTTTCTAAATGATAATGGGCTTGATTATGGAATAGAGTAGTTCATAGCCTCATTAGCCTTGTTATGATATAAGCACCAGATTTTGAACATACAGTCAATGGAAAAACAACTTGGGCTGTGTTTGTAACTGACATCACCTTAGCTCGACCACAGATGTGATTCCATCTGGCAATTTCTGTGCTACTAATGAATAACAACACTCAAATCTTGCAGTATTCTTTGATCAGTAGCATGTAGGAACTTAAAAATACTGTTGGACTGTCCCTACAAATGGGAACTCTGGCACAGGTGAGGTGATAAACCCATAAATCACAGTAAGTCGGTATGGGAGCCACAGCAATGTTAGTATCTTGAGTCTGCATCAAGTTTTCCTTGCCCACTGGACCACACTCTGTGGAACCAACCTAGATGTAATGATTTTCCTTGTAACAAAAGATGGGTGGAAAAACATCTGCTTTGAAAACTAGAAGTAGGTGTTTTTAGTAATTAAAAGATACTAGGTATGAATAACCAATACTTTTTGCCTAGAAAGCTTTTACTTGGTTAATTTCATGCTGATCAAATGTTGGGAATATGACTTGAAATTAAAAGTTTACTTTTTTTATTGTAAGTAGGCTGTAGCTTTGAGTCCTTTTACATAAAAGGACTTTGTACACTTTGTGTCTTTGTACACTTACTACTTCTGAAGACATTAGACATTAGTAATATTAGAATTTTTTATACCTTAGATGGCATTTAATCTGTAATGTCATGTTTTTGCATTCTGAATACCAAGACAATTTCAAAGTAGTTTTCTCTATCTGGTCTGCCTGTGGGTTAGGACTTAAACCGGTGGTGCATAAGTGGTATTTGAAGTAATTTCTCACAAGAAGAGAGGGATGTATGTTTTGCCCTGTGTAACTGTGTTTCTTCAGGTGAGGGTGTACCAGTGGTCCCCTTCTGTTGTTGGGTTTAAAAACCACAGATGTGAGGTTGCCAGAAAACAATACTGGATGTTTTCAGTTTAGCCCTGAAGTGGAGACTAATAGAGATTAGAGAGATTAATAATAGAGGGAAACTATCTTTATCAGCTATTTGAAATGTGTCTAATACTAATATTTAATAAAAGATGTTTTGTCTATAGTATTATTCAGGGCAGACATGTAAATTATAAAGCAAAGTTCAGAAACATACTTCTTTCTTTTCATGTCTCTTAGTAAATGCATGGTATATAGTAGCACAGTGTTTGAGAGAGTGCATTCGAATCCAGTTGATTATTTCCTTGCTGTTTCTTTTTATTCTTATACAAAGTATTTTTTTTCTTCCCTTCTTTCTGGTTTACTTGAGAAATGAAGTCATAAACTGTACAGCAGATTATAAAGTCAGAACTTGGTTCATTCTGAGTTAGTATATCCTATCTGGGAATCAGGAGGCTAAATTAAAAATGCAGTTATAGAACGGCATATATTTGGAAGCTTTGTTCTCTTAAACCCGGACCTTCTGTTGACTGACGTTAGATGATCCAGAAGCAGATGCTGCAGCAGCTATTTGTTGATTTAGTTGCTATGGTGACATGATACATTCATGTACAGCAGGAAGCTCACTGTACGTTGGCTAATTTGATAGGAAGGAAGGCTTGAGGTAGGTATTGCTGACTATATTGTTAATTGATCCTACCTCTCACATCCTGCCTCCACATGCTTCGTGGATGCACAGCTCTAAAGGAAGGTAAAGGGGGATCCTCCTGCCTGGCGTTGAGGTTAAGGTGCCCTGTTAACCGGAGGGGGGGCAGTGTTCAACACATCCCCGAAGATTACCTCAGTATTAAGTGAATGGAACAGATTGGAGCAGCCGGAGTGGTGCCTGTTGAATCTTCCTTCATCCTTTGTCACTGTGGTAGCACCAGTTGAATGAGAGAAATAAAAGGATGCGAGCAACAGTAAGTCAAAGTGCTAAGGCTTTTGAAATGGGTTATGAGATAAAGCATGTCACTAATTAACATCTTGATTGGAACTATTAGTGGAGAAAAATGTAATTGTTCTGAATACGTGCCCTAATGACAGAGCATAAATGTGGCTCTGCCTGGAAGTTGTGTTCTATTATATTCACCCTTTTCTAGAAATACACCCTTTTATAATCTTGTTGCAGACAGGCTGTTAAAGATACAGTGTACATCTTACAAAGAGCGTGGCTGTACCACCCTCTTAACAGGTTAAATGTTTTAAAAATTTTTGGAGTCAGAATGACCAAGGGTATTAGCTACCATGTTTTCCTAAATTTGAAAAATATTCAAAAATGCATCCATCTACCTTTGTCCTTTTAGGTAAAAATCTTCTCATGAGTACTGCTGAGCTAATTTCAGTTGCAGTATTTTTAGACAAACCACTGCTTGTCTGTTGTTGTTTTTTTTTCCATGTTGACGTGTATTAGCAGTGCATTGAGAAATACAATTTTGGTCAAGTCTTTCCTTTATTTGTGATTGCTGACAATCTTTTGCTACTGACTCATCACCTATAACCATATAATGTTAAACATAGATATTTTAAGATTAATAATAAACAAAAAAAAAAAGAAAAAAAAAAAAACCCAAGCCTGAAACACTCTTCTCTTTCCTAGTAAAACGTCTCAGAAAACACTATTGTTTCTGATAGTATAGAAATGGTTTGTGATTCTATTATCTTTAATTTATGGGTTTAAAGGTCCAAGCAAAAATTTTGGAACACTTTACCCTCTTGCTTTTTAGGAAGTTTGTTTGTAGGAAAAATCCCCAAAACTCCCCATAACCCCAAAAAACACTCACATTCCCCAAAACCACTCCAGAAAAACACATGAGGGAAAAACATAACTCTGCTTTTTAGTAATATTGTTTTGTTCCAGTTTGTAATCTTCCTTGTTGTACAGGAACAGTTCTTACTATATAATTAGTTACATTTAAGTGGGCTTTAACCACAGTTTGTAATGTAACGTACTCTCATTTCATTGTATTATATATTTAAAAATTAGCAATGACTAAAATTATTGTACCATGTTCTAGCTTCTCCCTCCACTTTCTCCTTCACTTCTTACTTCTCCACATTTTTTTGGTATTTTAATGTGTATTCCAAGCTAGGAATTGGCTTTGTTGCTAAAGGATTGCTTTGTTGTTTGTTTGTTATGATATATTTAGTGGTAGATCTATTAACATTCTAGTTATATATGCTCAGAGGCTTTTAGCTTGGTTGGAATATTTGTCCCATATTTCACTCATTCTGGAAAAATATGCAAATTCACAAAGCGTAACTAACTTCTTTTAGAGGAAGATACAAAGTAACCCTTTCAGTTCCTTTCCCTTTCAGAGTGAGGTGGTGGATGGCTCGGGGAAGAGAAGGATTCAAAATGCCCCTTTACACTGAAATTCAGTTTGGTTCCTTATGTTTTCTTGCCTTTGTGGCTGCCGACAGAGCTAACCTATGGAGAGAACAGAGTGCCCGTTCTCATGGGGGCTTATTCCACAACTTCACGCGTGACACAAATGTTTAATGTATTTTGGTTTCTTTAGTCTCACTCAGGATTAAAAAATTTACCCTTTTTCTTTTCCCCTTCAGGAGGCTTATAGTCCTTGGTACTGAAGGTTGGTTTTGAGAGCCAAGATATTCTGGAGACAGAACAAGCTTGATGATTTATTTTTCTTTATTGCAAATACCGAAATCTTTCTCCTGTATCCCGGCAACTCTTTTTGGGCTAACACTTAGCTGTTCTGGAATAAACCTATAAGTATTAGGAAAGTTACATTTTTTTATGTTTTGCATTCAGCAGCTAATAACTTCTACAGACAGAGAAGCTTTTAGGTATAAAAGCTAAATTTGGACAACATAGCATATAAAAGCATTTATTTGGACAACACAGTTTGATACATGTTAGAAAAGATTTGAAAGGCTGTAAATACTAAACTTGTAAACAAAGTTTTACTGTATCAGACTTGATTCTCTTGATGTTTGTGCTGGCTTAGAAGAATCAGAAACTGTATCAGTCAGTCCTGTCCTGTTAGAAATACAGGTATTTTTTTAACAGTGGCTCTAAAATGTGTAATATTTAAGATCATTATGATGTGGCAAGGGTAAGTTGAACTCTCTTCCATAAACCTTATTCAAATCTGCAAAAACCTTATTCTGATCTGGAAAAAATTCTCCAGATTAGGAAGATCCTCATAACTTTATAGGGCAATGTGAAGGAGAAGGTTAACAAATGTCTTAACTCTGGATTTTTTTTGTTTTGTGTTTATGTGAGAGAGTATTTAATATACTTCTAAACACAATCATCTGTTGTTTGGGGGGTTGTTTTGTTGTGGGGTTTTTAGGGTTTTGGTGGTTTTGTTGGGCTGGGTTGTTGGTTTTTTTTAGTTTGGACTAAATTTAAATTTTTAGAACCTAAACAATAAATTAAGAGTATTACTAATATTTTGAATATGTAGGGTTTTTATCAAATAAAATCTCTTTTGCCTTATAGGTCCTCCACATATATGTAATTGATAGAAATGGCAAAATAATTTTGAGGTACTAGTTTTTGACTGGCTGTATGGTGTGTGTTTATTTGGGAAGGAAGCTTTGCTCTTTAGCCTTTTAAATTTTATTTGAGACCTGCTTTTGCACATGTATAATGGTGAGCAAAAGAGAAATGTGTCAAACTTGCTGTGAGATCTTTTGAAGTTAGATTTTAGAACTTTTTTATTTATTTCATTATTTACTTATCAGCTTTTTTTTCCTCCACGGGGACAGAAATAGTTTGGACTTCTAATTGTATTTACAGTTTCTTCTGTGGAAAGATGTTGCCTTAAAACAGTGAAGATGTTAATGCTTAGGGATTAGTCCTAACCTGGTTTTGTTTTCCTGTTCTGCAAGTCTTTCACCTCATCTAAGATTCTTTTCAGGATGAATCCAATTTTGAAATTAGTATTTCACAATGATGTCCATAGATTTATGTTTCCGTCTTGCTTACTAACCACCTGATGGAGACCAGTTATTAAATGTGCAAGACTGTTTATAGTTTGTCAATTTTTTTCCACTGAAAGTACCAGGGAAGCTTTTTACTTCATGTTGCAATGTAAATACACATTCATGATGGTGCCACAAGTCTAATGCTGCCTTTCTTTTCTGTCAGGTAGCTGAAATTATTTTGAAACCTGTCAGTCTCCTGATACATCACTACCTCTGTTAGAAAGATGGACATTCAAGTAGAGAAGCTTGTAGAAGTGCTTATCTTACAGAATGAGGGGTTGGTTTTAATTGTTCTTTCAGTGGAGTTAATGGGCTTTTTGGCCTTAATTAGTGTGAAAACAAATCCAAAACAAGATTAGCTAACTCTGTATTTTAAATTCCATTCTGTCCTCACTGTGCTCCAATGAAGAAATAAGTTAACTGTGTATTCATCTGGCACGAGCAAAATCTTAGGTTGCTTATGAAAGTATTATCTATACCTAATGACAAAGATTAGTAAGATACAAGTCACCTATATATTGTATTGTTGCTGTTTTGCTTTTCAAAGGCACTGCTGTGACCATATTGGCAGAGTGAAATACCTCTAAGGATCTTATTTCGGCTTCTGCAGCCTCTGCTTCTTGCTGATAAAAATTACTTCTAGACCTTTATGAAGATAAGTGTTAACATTTGGCCTTAAGTTTTTCCTTTCTTTGCAGCAGCCTGCTGAGTCAAGGTGGCTGTAACTCTGCCTTGCACAGCTTTCCCTTCCATCTTTTGTTACTTGCATTCTTACAGGGGTTTCTTTATGTCTCCAGCCATTTTTATCAAATTCATTTCTTTTGTGTTAGAAACAAGCTGAAGACTTGAAAAAAACATTAAACTCCTTTCCTGGTTCAGTCTTCAGAAACATCCTGTATTTTCTCTTGCAGATAGTGAAGAGTTTTACTGAATAAAAAAAAAGAAAAAGATTGGGCATTCTGCTTTTTGAACATTTATATTTCCATTGATTCTTTAAATGCAATATCTAAATACTTTCCATCCTGCTCACACTGATGTAGTAATAAATCCTATATGAGATCATAAGATATCATTATTTAAAAATAATTGTATCTGTTAATGGTAGTATGTGCAAGTCATTGTTACATATCTCCGTAGGATGTGATTATACTACTTGAGCTGCAATAAAATTGTATTCAATTTGGAATTATTTAGGGAGATAATTACTTTAGAATAGTTTTATATAACAATTGTTGTATTCTAAAAATGTATTTGCCACATCTGACCAGCTCAAATTGTGATTTAAGGTGAAGAATAAATTTTCAAAACCACTCAAAGAGTGTCCCTTACTTAGCCCTTCAAAAAGGCAAAATACTGTAGTGCTTCTTCAGGATACTGTCAGTAATTGTTTACATATTAGTAATTTAAATGTGCTCCAAATGTTCATGGAGACTGAGGCTAAGTGTCATGAAAGAAATCAGTTTTAGTAAATCTTGTTTTGCAAACTGTCTGGTAAGAGTGATCTCAGGAACAGTTTTCAGTTCTGTATGGACCTGTATTATGCTCAGGACTAATGGAGCGCGTTCGTTATTGCAGGTGTCTGTTCCAGCACCTGGGAGTGTTCCCGAGTACTGCTTACTTTGCTAAGGTAGATGTGGCTTTAGGTATCACTGATGTGGTCAAGGCAATGTAGCAGTTCTCCCAGGAGAGATCAGAAATATTAAAACCTCTTGGTTTGTAGACTGGGTACAAGGAGATGGGGATATTAAAAAATATTGAAGGAAGTGGATGAAATTTGTTCAGAACTGTTTTTCAGCAAATCCCATAGCAGAGAAGCTAGGGAACATGTAATTAGTAGGAGATTATTTTAAAATGTCTAAGAAGAATATTTCAGAAACTTACTGCCATAGGAGGTTGTGGAGGCAATTCAAATTTTAAGTGAACTGAAAGAGTTCAAGCAAACATATGGACAGTAAGAGAGATGGACTGCAGAAAGTGGCCTGGCTCACATACTCTCCTTAAACAGCATCTCAATTGATATATTAGAGTCCAAGTGCTTGGCTAGATGGGCTGCTGACCTGGACCATCAGGTCATTTCCTATGTTTTTGCTTGGCTTCAGCTTCTACCTGAGTTCAAACAGCAATTTCAGGAAATACACACTGAGCTTTCTAGTACGTGGCATTTTTAGTTTTGTTAGAAGGCTTTTTGTTAGGAGGTCTTTGCCATTCCGGGCAATTAAACTACTACAAAGCTTAGTATGTTGCTCATTTGATTTGGATTTATCTTCTAAAGTAGCTTGTATAGAACAAATTAAGTACCATTGAAAAGTGTGAAATTTCACTTCTAAAACTCATAGTTTTGACAACTGATGTTTCAGGTATTTCAGACTTCAGCCATTCAAGTGGCCACTTTTTTATATATGCAAGAACTGCTTTTAACGTGTGTATCTGCAGTCCTGTGTTGTCAACTTGTATGCTAATCTCTGGAAAGAGATTTTGTATTGTTTTTCATCAGGAACTGTAATGAGGTCATGTGTATCATCATTAAACAACTGTTTAAAGGAAACAATTTATAGTAACAGTGGAAATGACATAGAACTAGTGGACCTAATACTCCTATTTCCTAATGGCAATGCCTTAACATGTTTTGAGACAAAAAATACATTGAGTCAAAATTCTGATAGCATTCAGAAATTACACTTTTGAATTTAAATGTTATAGTTGGTTGTGCTTTAAAAGTATTTGTATGATTCTAGAACTTGTATCGAGGCTTCATCATCGTAAGTTCACATTATTTTGTTGAGATTTTGAAGTTCTCAGTTGGTGTTTTGTTGATTTTGTAAGAGAAACAGTCCTTGAAAAGTGTCCAATGCTAAGGGTGTCTCCCACTGAGACTGACACATCACAAATGAGGGGTTTTTTCTGAGTATCATAGTTCTCTTAGAGGAGCAGGCAAAGGATGTCAGCCTTTGGGAAGCAGAACTTTAGGTGCTGTGAGTAAAGCAACAGAATTTGTCACAAAAAGATTGAGGCACAGGAAGAGAGGCTGAACCATCAGATTTTTCCAAACCTTTTCTCTTAGTTTTTCCCAGAAGAGGAAAGAGGTCAAGATCTAGAATACTCAGTGTGAAAGACTCAGGCCCTGGTTTTCAGAAGTACTGATGTCAGGGTGCATGAAGTAACATGTTCATTGATGGGGTGTGCAAGGCTGCACAAAGGCACCTCAAATGAAATGAAAGAGCTGTAAATAAGCAACTGATAGATTTCTTTTTCTTTTTTTACCTAGCACATGATGCTATGTAACTCCATGTTATAATTTCCTTTAGAGAATTTTTCTTGCATCCTTGATTATGAGCTGCAGACTTCCATTAAATAAGGGGGAATTCCTTTGAGTGACTGTCAGTCTTTTGTACTATCCCTTCTGACCAGAGAGGTATCAATCTCTCTCCATGCATAGCTTTAATTTTTCTTATTTCAAATAATATCTACTGAGGTGCAGATTGTCAGAAACACCCTTCTCAAAGCTGTGATCATTCCATGGGGTTCAACTGTGGTAAGGTTGGTCCAGAGACCACTTTTGGTCATACATTGCCCCAACACAAAGACTGTTGAAGTCAGCAGTTCTTGAAACTTCTGAAATTTCTTGAGCCCTGATTCAGGATCTCTTCTGGCACACTTGGCAGCATACACAGCCTATCTTGTAATAGCTGTAAAATAGAACTGTGAATGCTCTACATAAAAGCAAGGCTGAAAGTGGGAGTCACTGAAATAGAGTCAGGCATCAGGTAGGCTTATTGTCCATTGACAAAAGAGACTCTATTTCCTGTTTCTGGGAGCTGAGATCTCCTTAAACTGCATTGAGTTGGTGAGTCTCCCCACCCTTTGAACTGGCAGATGTAGTAAGAGATGTGAAAATCTGCTGGCATCCTGAGTGTCAGAATGGTGCTGGACTCCATTAGGTGCCCTGTTGCTGCTGCTGAGCAGTGCTTATCTCACTGTTCACCATGACTGCCCTGCTAAGTCAGAGCACCTGGGAAGTGAGCAACAAAGGTGCTCACACAGGAGAAGCTTATTTAACATAAAACCAGGAGGCACAGGGCCCACTTGCTGTAGTTGGGCCAGTGTATATATTCCCATGCTCAAATCCACTCTGCCAGCTGAAGCCTTAGATTTGGATGGCCTGCAGCAAGGGGTCTGGGGAAGAAAGCCAGTAGGTTCCCAAGAGAACATTATTTACCCAGATTACCAACCTCAGGCACTCACACAGAATAAATAGGAACAACTGGCAATACCAGTCAACCCACTTCCCTGTTACTTTAAAAGCAGGAATCAAGGGCCAGCCATCACCCTAAAGCTTTTCTGCTTCTCACAGATCATGTGATGGCGACCAAGAATATTGAGCTGAGAATGGTACAGATTGACATGTAGCCAGAATGGCTCCTCCCAGGAGTTTGAGCACCTAAATCAGCCAAAAGAGATGGGCAAATGTAGCTATCCAGCCCACACATAACAGATGGAGAGACATTCTTATGTACCATAAAGCTTTTAGGTGCTTTTATTCCAGTCTAAACTTCTAGCTGAAGTTTTCAATTGTAGCAGAGGGAAGAGTATATCAGTGAAATATACCTTCAAAAAGTTATGCCTGCTTGGGAAATCCAAAAAATAAATTGTAAGAACTCATCTATTCATATTTCTTTCCTTCATCATATTTTGAAGGTGATGATAGCCACTTGTTAAAATGCTACCTTCATCATCTGTTTAGATTATATTATGAATACTAGCTCTTAGTGAATTTTACATTGAGCCACACTTCAGAAGATCTGGAAGATTTATTAGCTTGATAAAATATAAGTATTGATACAGTTCATTATTTTTTCTCAAACAGCCTAAAGCTTCTAGAAAAAAAACACGTAAAACAAAATAGTATTTTTAAAGTGCTTTCTCAAACCTGAGCTAATCAGTGTTGAAATCATACAGCCCAAGCTTGAAAATGTGAATGTCTATCATATCTCATCAATATGTTAGTGCTAGAAGTTAGAACTTGCCATATTTTCTTTAATTTGTGAAATTGCTCCACCAGAAAGGGAGGAATTCATATGATTTCTGCCATTTTCTTATCCTTTCATTTGTATCTGGTATTCCTAAAGTGAGTAACACTCAAGTTTCCAGTTCTGGGGGTATTGGTTGGTTGGTTTTGTTTTTGTAAACATGAAAGATTTTATTTTCTTTTAGCAACAAAGTAAAATTTTGGCCATAATGCTCAAGAGTTGTGTTTATAAAGATTTCTTTCCTTCTGATTTGTAGAGGGAGGAGGACATAGGCTCTATTTAGACGTGTGCAGGCAAGACTAAGAAAGTTCTGTCCAGAAAGGAAATTATATAATGCACCTGCTCTTCTACTTTTTTAAGGTTTTTTTCTCCTTTGTTCATAATTTTAGTTAGGTTTTTCATGTTTACAAACTTCTTTTCCTCACAGAAGGGCAGGTTTCAAATAAAAATACAGAAATCTAAAATGGTAACAGGGTTCTGCTTTGGTACAGACTTTCTCTGTTTATTTTGGCTGTTGTGAGCTTTGCTATCATTTCTCCATTGTTTGGGTTTACAAAACTAGGATAACCAGCTTTCCACAAATAAAATTATACATACTGTTTCATGCTGGGCATCTGGTGCACTTACATTGTCATGACTTCTAATTTTTTTTTATCATTAATGAATGTATAAATATGCTTGGATCATGTAAAGAGGGACATGACACAGTATTTTCCTTGTGTTGAAAACTGTTTTGTCAAGTGGTTGATGTCAAACACTGGGAATTCTAGGCTTCCTTCTGAAAGTTAACGTAATGGTTAGATTAATGTTAAAGTTAATGCAGTTTGTTGAAATAATCTAAGCTGTACAAATAGCTTTTTAATTATACCAAGCAGTTGAGAAAATAAAATTTGTACAGGTACTGTATAATTTAGTTGTTATTCTGTCTTTCATTTTTTGAAAAATGTTTGTTTAAAAATATCTGTGCTTGTTCTTGCTCTTACGTCTGTGGGATGAAGACAGCAAGAAGTGTGAAGTGAAAAATAATGTATTTACTAACCAGAAAAAAATTGGGTTTTTTCCCAGTAAAACTTTTTTTTTTGTGCATACCAAACTTCTGTTGTATATTCCTGTGTAATGGTTGTAAACGCTTTTTTATTTTTAAGGTTATTCTTGTGCAAGTTAATCCAGGGGAAGCATTTACAATAAGAAGAGAAGATGGACAGTTTCAGTGCATTACAGGTAAAGTTGATAAATTTATTTTAATATTTTCTGAGTCTGAATCAGGATTAATAAAAGGCAATTTGTGGTGAAAGTAAAAGAATGACAGTATTATTTTAAATACAAGTGATGTTTAAAGACCTAAAAGATTATGTGCTAAGGATCATTGGGATTTAGATTTCACTGCCATAAACCAAGTACTTTTTCTTACATTATATTAGATGAAATTACATTCCTTGGGGAGGGGAAGGGAGGAACACTTTCAGATTGCAAAGCAAACAGGGAAAGGCTGTTGTAGCAACTTTTTACTAAGCTCATTTATTTCACAGACCTCAAATTAAAAGCTACAACTGTTAATATGGCTTGAGTTTATTTTTTTATTCTTTGCTATTGTATGGACATTATTTCCCTGTGAGTTATCCCACCTAGTTTCTCGTTATCTCTAGAGGCCAAATTGCATTAATTCTGAGTTCTAGCAAGTGCAGCTTCGAAATACAAATGTAACATCTAAGCACAGCATCCCATGATGCGATGGTCAGTTTGGATGTTGTTTTCTCTTTTGAATGACCATAGCTCCCAGTTAAGCATATCAGGAAAGTACTGTGAGAAATGGGCAATCAGCTATTGCTGCTGCATAGAAAATAGCATTTTACTGTGTTGTAAGACAGTATCCACAGATTCAGCTATGGGGTCACATTTTTGTTTGTCATTATCTGGGCCAATGAATCCTACCTTTTTTCCTTTTTTTTTTTTTTTTTTTTTTTTTTTTTTTTTTTTTTTT
>VZUI01005097.1:0-55356 GCA_013401135.1 Cettia cetti | reverse complement strand
TTGTTTTCCAGCCTTCAGCCTTGGAGTCAGAAATTTCATGTAAACAAAGTAATGTTTACAGAACTGTTATCATGTTTCTGTGAAAGGACAATTGATGGACACTTTCTAAGACCAGTGGAGTTGAAGAGGTTGAACCTCAGTCTTCCAATCTGGTCTCCTTTTTAGAAATCTATATAAGTTGTAGAAAAAATTAAACTTCCTCTTTTCCCGCTTTGACTCCATGGTGATCACTGCGTCTCCCTCGGGACAGCATTGTGCAACAGCTATTAGAGAAGTTTGAACAGAACAAGTGGTGTAATTACAATTGATGGTTTGACATGTCAAAAGCAAATGTCTGTACTATTTTGGACAGCACCTTGAATTAGACAACCCAAATCCATACAGAGGCAGTGACAGCACAGGAACCATGTGAAATCAAGCCGATAATCTTCATAGTGATATATAACAACATCCTGAATGAGAGGGCACAGACTGGGTTTTTTCTGCAGGTCAAATGGCAGACACCTATGTGTAGCCACTGACAAGACACAACACCCAAGAGAGCCAGATGCAACAGAGAAGTATAGCTGGGGGCATGTGAGTTTGTGGAGAACTTCTGTTTAACCCCAGCACTAGAAATGTTATTTTGCAGGGAATGTTTTCTTTAAGTCCTGCCATTATTTAAGACCTCTCCCTGCCAAGGCAGTGTTACAATTATGGGAAGACAAGAGCCTCATCAAAAACACTGGAAGATTTTCCTAGCTCAAGCACAGGAAGAAATGCTGCAGTACAGAAGCTGCATGTGGCTATAAAAGCTTGTTGAGGTGGGGACAGTCTCACATGTATTCTTTCCATTCTATGCAAAGTTTAAGAGAAAATGCTATAGGATCTCTGTCTGCTGTAGCAGAAAGTAGTCAATTAACTCATCAAGGGCTTTAACACAGTGCAGATGTTACACAGCTCTGTCAAGCCTCCTTTAAACAAATAATTTACATACAGAGTCAACATTTCACATAACACATCCCTAAACACACCACTAAGTGCTGTGTGTGATCATGAGACAGAACTGAAACTTAGAAATGAAGCACTTTTTTTCTCCCCTTTGGAAATAAGTACCAGCAAATGTGAAAATTCATGTTTGCCTGTTCTCAGAAACCATTAATATTTTGAGATATTGAGGTCAGTGGTCATATCAAAAATCTGAAGGGAAATCTAAGGAAAATTGCCTTTTTTATGATGTATGCCAAAGCCTTCAACTCCAGCAGCCCAGGAGGAGTTTGAGGTTACGTTCCAAATTCTCAGGTTTCATCCACAGCAACTGAAACCCCAGGCTGAAAGAGTTACAGTATATTACATAAACCTGCACACACCACATAAGTTTCTCTGCAGTGCTCCATATTATGCTACATCAGGCTGATAGGAACCTAATGCGATAGTTCACATTTTCAGGCAGGAAACTAGAAGCCTGAAATTCATCTGCATATTATAATTAAACAGCCCCTTTGTTCCAACAGCAAGAAGTCAGAATCACGAATTCCCAACCACTCATGCCAAGGGGTTAATTAATTTAGCAGTCAAAAAGAGAACTGCAGGACTGCTCTTCCCTCTCGGCACTCCAATCAATGCAGAGTGTAAAGAAGAGACATTCCAGGGCTGTTCAGTGCTGTCCTAGTTTACATGTGCTTGAATATTCATTCAGTGAACCTCTGCAGATAGTCAGCAAAATGCCACTTTCTGCTCTCTTACAGGTAGGTGAGGGTCCCCTGTAGCTACACATCTCGATAGATGACGTTTATGTAAAACCAGCATTGAAGCTATACACTCTATTTTAGGCATGGAACAGTTTTTTCTTTTATGTTCTTTTTTACACTTTCCTGATGTACTTAAAATAAATGCTACAGTTTCTGAATTTGAAATAGGGAGCATTTTTTTATATTTTCTGGGAGAACATGTGACTGTACCGTTGAAAGAGTGATAAAACATACAGTTAGAAGATCTATAATCATTCTCAGTACCAGCAGAAAAGTATATATTTTCCCAAACTAATCAAATCTGAAGAAGTCAACGGGGACATTTTGTGTGCACAGAATATTGATACCCACGTCTGCGTGATAAAATTAAATGCCTGTCAGGAGCGTGAGGCTGAGTACAACGAGCTGGGATCACCATGCCCTGCAGTCAGCCAGAGCACACCTCAGAACTCGAGCAGTTCCACTGCCTGCAGCGAGCACAGCCGGCAGCACTCACCTGCCCTCCCTGACGCACCAGCCGCAGTACGGATCCCTCGCTTGGGCGCACTTCTCACAGTCCGAGTATTTGTGGCAGTCCTGCACAGGTAATCGGTACACCTGGAAAACCAAAAGCAAGGCAAACATAACAACTGAAGACGGGATAAGGAGATGGAAACATTTGTGGACTTAGCTGTACAGGGTCATTGCCTGTGGCAGCTGTATTATTATACTCAGAACTCAGCCTATTTTTAAAAAAATACATATAAAACCAGTCTGTTCTTTTCCTCCTTAACAAAGTCTAAATTCATACACTTTTTTATGCTTTTTTTTTCCCACTCCAATATTATCTAACCTGTCTTCAAAGTAACGCAGGACATTGTTATAATCAAGAATTATGAACAGTCTTACAAAAATTGAGCTTTTCAGTTCCTCCAGTTATATTACCTGTGGAAATCTGCACCTCAGGACAGGAACAGCATCGGTGATTTTCTGAATTCAAGAAGCAGCTACTGCAGGGTGGATACTTTCAAAAGGCTAACTTGGTACTGGCTAGATATTTTTAAACAGAATATTCTCCCCTCCCTATCACTACCATGGAGGTGAAATTGTTTGGAAATGCACTTCCAGCCAGAAGGCACTTCAGAAAGTCTGCAAATGTGAGAGCGCTAGGGTGCTTTGGGTTACTGCATTTCTCCACACATAACCTTCTACCATGGAATACAGTCACTAAATAAAATGGAAATAATTATGACAGGAAGCAGCAGGAAAGAGAACATCATCAGTTCTTGTGTCTCATTCCCCTGGTAAGTACAGCTTCTGGTTTTGATTTCCTTTGGTGCGGAGAATAAACAACATTTTCTTTGGCGCACAGAAAGAAGAGCCATTCCTTTTAGCTATGCTGCGGCAATGATGCAAGAAGAAAACAGGACATACATCTTCCAGTTTATGACTACATTTTACTTTTAAAGAGCACGCAAATTGTAGAAATGGAAACTCTGACGTTTAGGCTTTCTTATAGTCTCATTTTAATATAATGCCAGTCTCTTCTCACTGGCAATTATGAAGCTACTTTGACAATCTGAGTTTGGCCTTTTCTTCATGTTTGGAGAGTTAAAGAAAATGACTCAGTTAAAGAAAATGTCAATATTGTGCAATTTTCTTGCATTTATTAATGCAGGGGTTTACCTTTTCAGCATTCTCTTCTTTTTAACTAACTGAACCTGTGTTACTGGCACTCTTTCACTAACTGGTACCCATAAGTAATTTAATATCCAGTGAATAAATTATTTTTTTTAGTGACAAAATATTTGTTTCACCATTCTGGCAGGCATGCACAAGCCCTAGAGATCACCGTCTCTGCAAGTTTTGTATGACTTTAATGATAAAAAAACCCTCCAAACGAAAACCAAAAATCCAGTTCCTTTAACAGCCAATTTCAAAATGCAAATAAATTCATTTTAGAGCTTTTCGAGTTGGCACTCTAAATCAAAAAGTGTTTAAAACAAGCAAACAAGCAAACAAGCTTTGTCATGGTGACTGCCACAGACTTCTGCTTTCCTTCAAGTACATTAAGTATCTTAAAGAATCTGGGATGCTACCAGTGGTGTATACTTGTAATGAACCAGCACAAGTAGTACAGGGGTGCTAAGCTCCTTTCCAAGTCCCACAGGAAGGTGCAAGGGGCTTCTTCTGCTCTCTGTTCAAGATTGAGGACCAGAGGGGACAGACTGCTGAAAGCATTTGCTCAAAACCCCCACTGCTATTGGCACCACAGCAGAAGCTGGGAGAAAAGAGGGGAGAAAGGTGAAACAGGAAAGGAAGAGCTTGATTCTGACTATGGATCTTAACCTCTGCATTGTTTTTCCCTGTGTTTTTTTTGATCTGATTTCTTTTTAAAGGCGTTATCACCTACCACGTCACCACTTCCACTTTGCTCAAGCGCTCAGAGAGCCCAAGCAATTAATTTTTAAATGCTGGGGCAGTCTGCACCTGCCAGGCAGCTCAGCAGTGTGCATGCCTCTCAGCATAGCCAGTCATTCCTTATTGTTTACCTTTAACCATTAAAACTCACAAATCAGGGTTCTGGTATCTCTATTCCCACAATCCACAGCCATGCCTAACCCAGAAGTACATGTTTCATCATTACTCTTCCCCCCTCGCTTATGTCACTTTGTTTCTCCCAGCTCTAAAGGCCTCCATTCTCCTCCTGTCTATCTGCTTCTAAAAGTGGGTGGGACTGCTCACTGTAATTAACTCCTGGAGATGACAGTAATGCAATGCCATTACAGAGCTCCCAACTTTAGCTATTCATATTTAAGCTAAACAGGTTTTGTAAAAGAAAACTATTATTCACATTATTCAGAAACTGCAGTGTCTACGAGAGCTACTTGGAAAAGACTTAAGTAAAATCCTTTCTTCCACAGAAATTTGCTGCATTCTAAGTTTAAATGTTTTGTACTGATTGATTTTTTTTTTCAGGTTTTCTCTCAAAAAAAGTTGTCTGCTGTCTTTCTAAATTCTACCAATTCAGAAACCTGCTATCCCTTACATTGCTCAGCAGCACACACAGTAGCTGCTGTGGACCTCAGGGATTTTTCATAATGTGCCAACTTGTCAAATGGGGAGCCAGGCCACCCAGAGTTTTGTGGACAATGTTGAAGCTTGGAGTTGTTTTCCACATCTGAACTGAAGCCAAATGAAAGTTATCAACAACTCAAAAAAGAAAAAAAAAAAGAAAAAAAAAAAAAAAAGAAAGAAAAAAGAAAAAAAGATGACCTGTCTCTGACACTGTCATATTATTAAATGCTTTATCAGTTGCTTTTCTGGCATTTTTTCCAATGTTGTTCCTAGACTAAAACCCTACAGCTAGGCTATAACATTCCTGCAGCAGGAATTTATATTAATCCTTTTATAAAACAGTCAGAAAACATTCTTTTTGCACTATCTTCCCAAATACTCTCCTTTCACAGCTGCTACATTCTCCTTGTGTAAGTGGTGTGGAGCATTTCCCATGTTGCATTCCATGTCACTGGAAGGGCTGCAGATGGTCACAGCCTGTCACCCACCTTGTCGTGGAGAGCTGCTGAACAAAGTATTTGTGGCTGGAAGCTCCAGCCTCCACAAAGAAAAGTGTCAGAAGAGGGTTACCCCTGGGGGTGGAGGAGAAATCTGGCATCCCTCTCATCTCCTACTTGCTTTTTTCCCTCCCTCTTTTTACAGATCCCCATTGTGCCTTCACCTTACAGCAAAAAGAAGGGGTCTAGAAGAGATTGCCCATGCCTTTCCTAGTGAAGTTAGACTTTTCCAACTGTACTCAGTTCTAGCAGAAGCTTGAATGAAAGTGTTTCCCAAATATATAATTCTCTCCATTGCTTCTTAGTTTTTGACACTAAGACACACAAAAACTATTGGTGGCTTTACAGACACGTCAGCGCGAGCACACCAGCCACCAGCATCCTGAGTCCTGAAGTGCCCTTGAAAAGATCTGATGGCAGCTACAGCATCCACTGGTAGCCCACACATCCCAGACTGAGCAGCCTGCCCCTGAGGCCTGCTGGTGCCAAACATCTCCAGTTCATCCCTCCCACAGACCCCATATGACAACTCCAGGGGGGAACTCACTGCCCATTTCCAGTTGCTAAGCATGATGGATATTACAGTTCTCCAAGTCACAACAAGTCCATCAGCTTAGACTTGAGAAAGGTCTTCATACACACAGAGTAGGGGGAGCCTCAACAAATAGGGCAATTTACAGGAACAACTGGAAAATGTACAGATCTCAGGTTAAGTTGCAGAGAAAGTGAAAGAGGGCTGGGTCCTTAATGCAAGCAGGACATGTTACCTTGTCTGTGGTCATCACATACAGATTTTCTTGGGTTTGATCAAGGACCAGGTCCTTCTTTACGGGTTTGTTTAGTTCAATAGTAAGAGAGCTGTACTCAGTTGCAGCAGATGACAGGAACACCTATTTTGTGGAAGAAAAAAAGGTGGTTAATGTTGCCTTTTCCCCACAAATATCTATATCTGGCTACTGCTGTAAAAGACAATAAAAATGTTTCTAAAAATATATTAAGAACAAAAGGAGGACTAAGGTGAACCTTCAAGAAAGACATTGAGTGCTGGAGAGTATTCAGAGAAGGGCAACGGAGCTGGTGAAGGTCTGGAGTCCATGTCTGATGAGGAGTGGCTGAGGGTGTTCAGTCTGGAGAAACTGAGGCTCAGGGGAGATCTTAGTACTCTCTTCAACTACCAAAAAGGAGGTTGCGGTGAGGTGGGAGTTGGTATCTTCTCACAATTAGCAAGCAAGAGGGAGAGAGGAAAAGGCCTCAATTTGTGCCAGGGAAGGTTCAGATTAGATATTGGGAAATATTTCTTCACAGGAAGGTTTGTTGAGCATTGCTACAGGCTGCCCAGGCAACTGGTCACATCACCATCCCTGGAGATATTTAAAAGACATATAGATGTGTCACTTAGGGACTCAGAATCACTAAGGCTGGAAAATACCTCCAAGATCACAGAGTCCAAGCACTAAACTAGCATCACCAGGTTCACCACTAAATCATGTCTCTAAGCACCACATCCATGTGGTTTGGTGGGACTTCGCAGAGCTAGGTTTAAGGTTGGATATGGACATCACTCTCCTTCAAGCAGTGCTGCAGTCTTGGTATTTTAACACTACAAACAGGTCAAGCCTTGAGCACCCTAGAACCAGAATTTATCAGAGCTTCAGCTTGGGCTTTGTATTGCCACCTCTATTCACTGAATGGCCAGAATGACTAGAAAATGGAAAGTTGCTTTTAAACCACTATGAGCTTGAATAGAGATAAGGCTAAAAGCTGTTGTTAGATTACCTAAGGCTGTTTATATAAAGCTCTCAGTAGGTATGTAATCCTTCGGGAAAAGTGTCATTCAGGCAATGCTAATTCAATCTGTGTATCAGATATCTGAGGTACATCAGAAATAATGCATCTTTTCTTTGAGATGAAAAATACCAAGCTCCAAAAGAATTTGCTCCTAGTATGAGATCATATAAATCCCATTTTGACTTTTAGTTCATAACCTTTTAAATACCTTCCATTCTTTAAATCTAGTTTGTTACCTTAAGAATTTTCCCATCCGACGTTCCCAGAAAGGCCACGGTGTGCCCGTTCTCCACAGCCACAGTGACAGCCGTGAGATTCATCCCCTCCTTCTGCAGCACTGGCTTCTCCAGAACACCATTCCTACTCCCCAAAAGGTACGGCAAGTGCTCGGAGCCACAGGGGAAATTTTTGCTTGCATTCTAATAAGGAATAGCAAATACAGAGTGATGTTAAACATTCAGATCACTAATTCCTAGCTAAGAATGAAGTGCAGCCCTATTACTAGACAATATAATACCCCTCAGACACTGAAGAGTAGGAAGAGAGAAATGGATTGTCTGGGCATTTGCCCCCAGCCAACAGGCAGTAATCAGACTGCAGCCTGCTAATCGAGAACTACTTCCATGCTTTCACTTTCCAGGAGACACAGGGAGAGAAGTTTATTTTGTTTCTGTTTCATTATAGCAGCAGTTTAAAAATTAACCAGTTGGTTTAATTAAAATGAACATGTCACAGAGACTGGTTTAACCAACTTTGCCTTGAAGACTGCTTTTTAAATTGCTGTTTTGTTTCTTACTTTGCTGCAATCCATAAAAAAGCAACTCCTTGGCAACTGTCTCAAGAACTTCAACACATTCCCTCTTCACTGCACTTTAATCCTGAGCTGCAGCAAGAGCTACCAGAAGGAAGTTCATTCACACCTTTCCTTTCCTGCTATATTTGGTAACAAAACCGTCTTTCTGATCTGAAATCCCCACCTTCTTTTTGTCAGGAGCCACGACCACTTATCACATTCAGGATTTCTGTGTTGATGCTCACCCCATATGCAGGGTACTGCAGCAAGTAACACTGGGTGGTTCGAAGCAAAATATGTAATTTTGACTCATCAGCACTAGTGACTTACTGTGTGGGAGATGGCTTCAGTCTCATGAGACAAAGGATTATGGGTCAATACCAAAAGAAAGTATTCCCATGCCCCATCCCTTCAGCTGTTCACTCCTCTCCCTGGTCTATAGCACACTACTTTTCAAGTTGTGCTCAAACAGCTGTTTATGCAAGGGCGTATCTTGCTGGGGCTGGGAAATTAAGACATCCTCCTAAAAGCTGGCTGAGTTATTTTTAAGATGATTCAATTTCAACCCAGTTTAGGGTTGGCTGCAGTAATGAATGAGTGGCATGCACAAGTTGGGCTTGGAAATAGAGTGGTATGGGCAAAACAATCATAAAGCCAACAGAGATGCTGAAAACTGCCTCTTAGAGACAGTCATAGATCGAAGAACAGTAACTGAATGGTTGCAACTGTACCCTTCAAGGTAATGACAGGCCATAAAAAGATACACAAGTATTTTGAGCCACATCAAAATATGAACACCACCTAAATACAAGAAATCTGGATATTTCAGTTGTCTAACAATACAAATACAAGTGAGAAAAAAAAGCTGAATTACAGACACCATCTAAAATATTCTTAGTAGCTTTTAAGAGCATTGTAAATACATTGAGTGAAACTACAGTTGTCTACAGTGATCACCCAGAAGCTGATCATGGGCGGAAAAAAATCCCTGCATTTGTCTCAGTAAGCCCCATACCAGAAGGAAACCTTTAAAAGAAATGTGTTTAGGAAAGCAACAATTATATGAGAGAAAACATCAAATCCATTTTAAGAGACTCAAAATTTTGTCATTTCTTACTTGACCTGGTCCATAACACCCCCCAGCCATATTCCGTTTCTATAGTGAATCCACCTATTGAGTTTTCAGTCATCTTAACATAGTTTAGCTCAAAGCCACCCTAAAACATGTAGTTATGTATTTTCCACAAACTCTAACACAGATTCTAACACTAATATTTATATTATTCATATTACCAGTCCATGTAATGCACATGGGTTTTCTGCTGAAAAAAGTTTGTAAAATGAGCTGGTATTCTTTTTAGTGTAGCAATCATTCCGGTTTTTTTCCATCTTTTCATTGATCTGCCGCAAGGAAAACACACACATTGCAGATTTTAGAGAGCCGTCATCTTTGTTTACTTTGCTGAAGAGTGCAAGAAGAATTTTGTCATCTGAGGGAGTATCTGCAGGTTGTCCTTGCTGAGCCATGCTCTCAGCCAGTTCTTTTCCAGGGGTAGTGACGTAAGCAGAATGACAGTGGTCATAGGCACCATCATCATCTTTGCAACCCAAGTCCATTTCAAAGTAGGAATAGTAATGGGCATCATCTTTGCACAGACGTGCAATCAGTGTGCGGTTGTTGACAGGTTGTTTCTCTTGTTGATTAAAAATGAAATAAACATAATTTTTATCCTCAAAAACTGCCACAAATTGTTGTGTGCTTGATGAGTGATAAGCTGACTTAACGGCTGCTGAGTCTGTATACATTTCAAAAATGTCTTTCCCATCCCTGGCGTAAAGCTGCCGAGTGCTGATTATGATCCCATTGTCATTTGGTCCATTCCCTTTCCCAACAAACAGCACTTGATCGTTATTCAAGGAAGTGATCAGTCCCACAGTTGATACATTCTCATCGTTGCTTGCCACAAAGGACTTTTCTCCACTACTGTCTACGTAATACTTCTCATCACTGATGTTTTGTAGATCTCTGATGGCACAGATTCCCTTAAAAAGGCTTCCACATACCACAGTTGTATTATCTGCCTTGTTCAGCAACAGTAATTTGTTATAATTGTCAGTCAGTACAGCCTCTTTACACTGATTTTCATCAATGGGAGGTGTGCATTTTTTGTTGTCTTTTCTTGGACCTGTTTCTACAGATCTTATTACTTCCAGGTTTTCTGTAAGCTGATACAGCGCATTTACCACTCCCAAATAGATTATCCCAGTGTCATTATCCACTGTTAGATGATTTAGCTCTGTAGCACTCTGAAAAAATTTCAGTTCCTCATTTCTGGATAAGGTGACACAAAAACAGCTCAAAATGGTCAGTGTCCGGATCCATGAAGCCATTTCTATGTAGTACCTAAAAAGGGAAAGAAAATAATAACATGAAACATAGAAAAATACAATTTACACAAAGCCAAGAAATGTGGAAGTTTATCCTTGTGCAGATGTAGACAGCATGAAGATTGTGGAAAGCCTCAAATCTTGTTAATTGCCTAGCAATTTAATCTGTTGGGGAAGGATTTACCAAGGTCAGATGTCTAAATGATGATCATATAACCAATTAGATAATTAATCATGTGCTAAAGCACAATTAGAACAGTCAACTTGAAACAACATGGAGTGACAAAATGTGGTAGTGCTTGTCCAGACAGCATCATACCGTGTCAATTATTTACTGCTGAAATTTTAAAAATAATTTGGAGAATCCAAGTTTCGGGTAGCTCCTCCTTAAGAGGCAGGGGGCAATTTACATAAAAGTGTTGGAAACATTTGGTATTGTGGGCTTTCCCCAGAAAGGGAAAAACCTTCCACTGTGTACAAGCAATTCTGGATCTGGCTGCTGATGCTTTTTGAGAAGGCGTTACACAAATTCTTCATTAAAGTGAAGCCAGAAGACCCCTTAATATGCAACATAGCCTTTAACTACTGTTATGCATTAAGGTCCAACACTTCATTCACTAGATCACTGCAAGTTTCAAATCTGTCTTAAGAACATCACTTAAATTTTGGGGGGGATTAAGATTCTGTTACCTTCTCTTTTTATATCCCTTTCAGAATTGTTAGTTCCCAAGCAGATCACCTGGCTGTTTGGAATTAGAGAAAGACCTTCTGAAACTTGTAAGCAGGGGTCTAATTTTAGTCTGAAGAGTTAAATGAGGAGTCTCAGATGGCTTCCTAAGGTCTGAACAGTTTTTTTATGTTTTCTCAAAGTCTTTGGTTCTGAGAGCAGAAAACAAAAGGTGGCATGCTTGGACACACTGATGTTAGGGGGAAGAGATGAATACTGTTTGGAAGAAGATAAAATATAATCCACCATATTTTCATTTTCAAAGTCAGCCATGGGATTCTTTAATCTGATGAGGAAAGAACCTGTAAATTTACAGGAAATCTCAAGTGAAATCTGAAAATATCTGGAGTCTAAATAGAAAGGAAACAATTAAAAACACAGAAAAGACAAGAGAAACATTTAACAAAGCAATCTAACAGGCAACAGTCTCATAGGAGGAGGAAAATAGTACGTAAAACCAAAACCAGAAACTAAAAAATAAAACTTAAAAAAATAACAATAAAGGAACCATGCTCCTTTGTCACCTATTACTTCTGTTTTGGCAAGAGCAATGTAATCTGGTGGGATGTCAAAGAGAATGGCTGAATCATCATTTATACTGGATAACTAAGACTAAATGTTGACAACCTGGATGTAAAAGTTTGAACAGAGAAGAAAAGACTTTTGTTGTGAGCATAAGCCATCTGTGAGCTTCCCAAACCATCTCAGCACTGCCAGCAATGCTTAAAGACAATGCCTGTCCTCCAGTATTTGAGTGTGTTTTGCTCCTCTATGGAGAAAATGGATGTGCAATGGTGAGAACAACTGTCCTAAAATCAGAGTGAACTGAACTTCTAAATCCCCAAAAACCTACTAAATGTAACTCAGGATAAATGAAATGCTAACTTCAATCTTGTTTTGCTGAAGCTCCTAATGTGTACCAAACTGAGTAGCTAGCTATAAAATGATGCCAAAGACAAGAGAGTACATCACCAGCATCACAAGCTGGACTTTCTAATGACTGACTGAGTTCCTATGACAGTGACCAAGAAAAGGCAAAGAATTACAACCTATTCTCAAGAAACACAGATTTTAGTACATTCTTTGCAATGTAATAAAGTGTTGAATCTCTTTACAATAACAGTTGACCTGCTCTAAGGAACACAGAATTCTTCTGAATTCTCTTATTTTCTTACTGTTCCCAAGGATTTCAGTTTTCCAGCTTTGATCCCACCTTACTTCTCCATTGCTAAATGATATGTGATAATGCTTGTTATTCTAGTTTCAAATATCATCCCTTACAGTTATCTGCAATTAAATAAAAAAACCAGCTTGACACACTACTGCAGTGTTGTTTCATACCAGTTTTAGCATTCTACTATCTATTGCACAAGGTTCAAATGCAGAATTGAGATTCATTTGTTCCTGTTTTTCTCACAAGGTAATTATTTTTAGATTATTATAATCTCTGCTCTCAGTCAAAGAAACCCCCATAAATACATCTACTTACAAAATATGCCTTAAATGAATGGAAAATAATTCACTGTACCTTAATTTCTGTACTCAGTTCACCTCCATGTTCCTGCATTTCAGTGTATTGAAAACCCCCATTTTGTCTACTGGTGGCACCCAGGACACAAAGGCTGCATCTGTAATAGTCCTGCCCTTGTCCCAGAAGAACAAAGAGTATTGCTGATCCATGCCAGAGACAGAATTTAAGAAAAAGTACATTTTGCATGTCTAAACCAGTCTCTTACAGGAGTAATTAATTCTCTGTATAAAAATGGGTAATGCTTCCTCCCTGCTATTTTCTGCCTTGTTTACTTATAATTTTTTTTACTTAAATTATTCAGAACTACATGCACTCTCATTTAATAATGCCTTATCTTTGTTTATTTGTTTGTTTCTGTTATTTACTCCCTGCCACTCCTGTCTCATGCCAACCCCCATCAGATTAGCACAGATCTCTGTGCAAGGTAACAGTTCATCATTCTCTGTACTTATTAGTTTCACTTTCCATCCTCTCCCCAAAGCAAATAATAAACAAAAATAAAATACACTATGAAGAGATTCAGAATTTGACTCTCATTCACTTATCAAAGAGCAGCTTAAGAAAATTTAAAAAGCAAATAGAATGAAATGAGATGAACTACAACCACAGGCCATTTTCACCTGATTTTAACTTAATTGGGAAGAAGCAGCTGGAAGAATCCTTCTATGACCAGCTGGTATGATAAGAACGACAGTGCTGCTATTAACACAGATGCTGTACTGAATTAGATGCTCTGGGAATGTATCAAGAAGCAGTCTCCTGCTGTGAAAAACTCCTGCTTTAAATGAACAAGTTGCAGAAACACAAGAGAAAAGGTGTAAGAGGAGCATAGGCTGGAGCACAGAATCCATGATGTTCTGCACAGGAAATGTATTTTCAATGGTTTAATCACATCCTGTATTTACACACAGGCCTGGGTGGCTTACTCTAAGTCATGCCCTGGTCCTGAGAGATGCCATACACCCTCCACCCTCAATTTGCACTTAGTTTTAAGCCCTTAGCAGACTCAGGATAAAAGAAGACCAACAGGGCATTTGCCCACATAATTTTTCTTTTCTCTCTCAAAGTCTTGTCTCCATCCAGCCTCTTGTCCCTGCTACTGCTTCCTACAAGAAATATGAAACTCTAGAAGTTATGGGCAGGAAACAGGGCACCCAGGAGAACACTTCATACAAGGGAACTGCCATAAAGTGACACCGTGTTGGAATCATACAACTACCAGAGCTCTGCCCCCCAGAAATCAATTTTAAAGTTAGTACTCATAACTTTGTATCTTTCTACTCATACAAGATCAATAAACCTAAATAACACCCAATTCTTCAAAAGGCATGCAGAAAAAAGGAGCATCTGTAATCTACAAGCCCAAAGTGAGCTTCAAATTGACTTTGTATTTTTATAAACAACCCTAAAAATTAGCACTAGCACTTATGCTGACATGGACTCGGCAGGTGTTCTCCTCCTTCAGTGTAAAATCATCTGCTGTGCCTGAACAGAGGAACCTTCAACTTTTCAGCCATTCCCCATCACTTTAGCCTTTGATATATCTTTAGCTTTATGCTAAAGATATATCAACAATTTTATGTTGTAATTTCTTATATTTGCTTCAGCTGAAGTGAAAGAATAATAAATGTTGCCTGAAACTGGAATAAGTGGAGAACTAAAACAAGTGTTATTCCCAAGAACAATGGACAAGAAAATCTTCAGTGAAGGAATAATCTCACCATTTTAGCTTCTGTGGTGTTTTTGCAGAGTATTTCTTTATTAATCACATATTCACTTAATTAAACCCTGCTACGTCCTCTCATCCAGACAAATTCGTTTTTACTTGAAATTCTGGTCTAAAGACAAGCACTTCTGCCAAGCAAGACAGGTAGGTACTAATACATTTTAACAGTAAGAGATGCAGAAAACTGTGGTTCTCCCTGCAAACTCTCCCCTATTCAGAGTCACTCCAAAAGACGTTAAAGACACTTAAATTGGAAAAAATTTGGTAAAAAAGACTCAAAAATTGCGATATAAAAAAGGTAAAATCCAAAGAATGTACTCCAACGGCATAGTTATTTGGGGAAAGAGGAATGAAAATTCTCTTCCCTCTCATTTTGAGTAACTTTTTAGCTTTTATTAAGTGTGCCAGAGGTTGAAAAGAATTCAGCTTTCAGTTTTGGGCTCAAGGGAAGTCAAACTGGAAACTGGAGAATGTATGAAAAGCAGGGGATGAGCAGATTTTCAGTCTGGATTTCAAAGGTTGTACTTCTGCAAGAACTGTTGGTAAAAGAAAACTCTTACCCAGTTACAACTTTTCTTCTGTTTCCTAAAACAAATGAGCGATGGAGCTCACTGGTTCAGAGAATGAACCACCTGAAACAACACTGCAGGATTCAAACCCATTTCCCAAGAGCATGGCAACATACTCGAAAGATTTTGGACAGAGAGGAACAACTTTGTTGGTATACTATGCCACACATCCAAAATTGGTAGAACAAGTGAGAACAGAGATCACTGGTGTCCATCCCTGTAGTTGTGTCAGTTTGCTGTTAGCAGATGGGACCTGAGGGCCAGAAAACTGTAGGAGGTCATGCTGTGGAGAATGAGAAACCAACATCCGCTTCGTTAGATGTTGTCATAGCCCATACCGCTCCAAAGGAGTCATTTCCCTTCTCAAAACACAATTTACTAAGATGTATAGACCATCTTCATATAGAACAAAAAAATCTATCATGTCAAAATGCCTGCAAACTGGTAACATATGGTCAAACACTTTAATACTGTTTCTATTCCTAGTGTGGAAGACAAAAGTTTTGCTTGTTTTCACAAGACAAAATTTAAAATATTTTCTTTCTTTTTTTTTCTTTTGAGTAATTTTCATTAAGATAAGCTTTTTTTCTTTTAATATGTGTAATAGTCATATTGACATGGATCTTTTGTTACAAGGGCTAGTTGAAAGTTATGGATTTGCCAAGGAAATAATGAATGTTACACCCTCAATTCCTGTGCATTCTGTTGGTGTTTTCCTGCAGTCCCTGGGAAAATAAATGGAAGACACATGGAAACACAAATTACTGAAAAACAGGGTTTCTTATATAAAGAATAAGCTGTGGTGCCCACCAAATCACTGTCACTCCATTCCTCGGCTAAACAGGATGAGAAAAATATGATGAAAGGATCAGGGGTTGAGATAAGGACAGGGAGATATCACTCATCACTTACTGTCACAGGTAAAACAGCTGCAACTTAGGGAAATTATTTTAATTTGTTGCCAATTAAAATCAGAGTAGGATAATGAGAACTGAAACTAAACTTTAAAAAACCATTTCCCCACAACCTCCCTTTTTCCTGGGCTCAACTTTACTCCCAAGTTCTCTACTTTCTCACTGCAAGCAGTGCAAAGAGGTGGGAAATGGGAGCTGCAGTCAGTTCATCACGTCTCTGCCACTCCCTCCTTGTCACACTCTTCCCCTGCTCCAGCATGTGTTCTGTCCCTTGTGAGACAGTCCTTCATGGTCTTCTCCAAAGTGATTCTTTCCCATGGGCTGAAGCGTTTCTTTAACATTTCCAGAGTGGGTCTCTTCCACAAGATGCAGTCCTTCAGGAACAGACTGCTCCAGTGCAGGTCCCCCACAGGATCAGAAATCCTGCCAGCAAACCTGCTCCAGTGCAGCTCCTCTCTCCACAGGCCACAAGGTCCTGCCAGGAGCATGCTCCCGTATGAGCTTCCCACAGGGTGACATTCCCCTTTGGTGTTGGGTCCTCCAGGGGCTGCAGGTGGATCTCTGCTTCCCCGTGGCCCTCCATGGGCTGCCTCAGCATGGCCTCACCATGGGCTGCAGGGGAATCTCAGCTCCAGTGCCTGGAGCACCTCCTCTCTCCTTCTTTCCTTCCCTTCAGTGTCTAAAGGGTTGTTTGTCTCATGGTTTTTTTACTCCTCTCTCCTGGCTTCTGTTGCACAGTAGTTTTTTCCCCTTCCTAAATCTCTTATCCCAGGGTGCTCATTGTTGCTGAGGTGCTTGGCCCTGACCAGCGCAGGTCTGTCTTGGAGCCGGCTGGCATTGGCGCTGCTGGACATGAGGGAAGCTCCAGGCAGCCTCTCACAGAAAGAGAGGCTTGTAGTCCACAATACCAACCCCTTGCCATGCAAACCCAATATACCTATACCATGGTTTCATCTGTCAAGAATGAGTTGTACTTTGGTCCAAAGAGGAGTGAATCTCTATCTTGTGCCTTTATCATCAGCAGAGGCCAGAAGTGTCTGGGAGAGGAAAGTATGCACTTCATGCTTCCCCTGGGAAAGGGGCACAAGCAAGAAGATATTTCCATCACTCTGGAGACTCTCATCTTTCAGAAGAGTTTGAGATAGCAGCATAGAAAAGAGTTCAGGTTGCTCACTGCCTGACATAACCCATTAATCCAAGTGGACACTGTGGCATCCCACAGCCTGGTTAGCTGGAAGCTCCAGGGCAAAGGGACGTATTTGAAAGGTTGAGGAAATGTTGTACGAGCAAGATGGTCCAAAGGGAATTTTAAGGACTTCCTTTGACTTTTGCTTACAGACCTATCAACCTTCATGTAAGTTAAAAACATGAGATTTGGGAACTTGTACCACCAATCATTTACCAACAATCACCAAATCTTTCTCACGTCTCACAGGCTTCTAAAGGAGTAGGGAGGGGATTAAACAGGGTACCTCATCCAGCTCTAGTATCCCTGGCAACTACAGTAAAAGAGTATTGCTGCAGACCACCAAGCCAAACAGAGATTTTTTTTTCTTGTCCCACCTTAGAAAAGGTTTCTCCAGGCATTGCAATTGAACAGCTGAGGAACACAACAGTTATTTACAGTAGGTTCTATCCATCAGCATCCCAGCATACCTATGACAAGGACTCTCATGAACTTGCTTCAAAATTGGCAGGATTGTGTCAAAAGCTTAAGAGACGCAAGCAGCTAGAAAATTCAGACTTCATATTAATAATTATGTTAATAGCTTCAAGCTAAATTAATAACACTATTAGTAGTCTGAATTAAAACCTTTCATCCATGCACACCTGAACTTTAAAGTATTTAGTATTCTGATCCAGATCCAAATTCAGAGCAAGAGGGAGTCATGTGAGCCCAAATTTTTCAACTAGGAGTCACTCAAGAGAGCATTAAAAACAGGTAATGAGACTCATAAAATGCATACTTTAAAAAATTTGCTATTGCACTCTAGAACTTCCAATAATGTCCTGTTTCTGCAACATCAGCAGGTAAACAAAAAAGAGTAGCACTTTGCAGATTTATACGCACTCTTCGAAGCAGAGACTCTAATGAATTCCCTGGTACATTTCAGTAAGACCTGGCAATGTTTTGATTTTGAAAATCTTTTACACCACAGATTCTGCCATAGTCCAAGGACAGGATTTTTTGGCTGGTCTTAGGAATCAAAATAAAATTTCTTTTAAGTGAAAATAGTTTCAAGATTTTACAGTGCCAAATAGTTTTAAAAAAATTCAATAAAAACAGCTGCTGTGGAGAGACCTCATTCAACAGCATTCACTAACAGCAATTACAGATTATAAACTACTCTGAGACAAGGTTAGCTTATGCCAGAAGGTCTCTTCAAATCCTATTTTTTACTATAAAGACAAGTGTTCAAGTTATCATCCTAAATCAGAGGGTTCTACATTCACACTCCAGCCCCATTAATGCAGGCAGGAGCACACACAGAGAAGAGAAACACTGCAGTGCAGACCTGCATTCATGCCTTCCTGGACCACTCCTCCCATTCAGTTTGGGCCTCTACATTCATCTCACCATCTTTTCTCCATTCTCTCAGTAGAATGAAGGACTCATTTTAATGAGGCCTCACTTTCTCAAGTGTTACAAAGATGTAGTTGATCTGCAAAAAAAGCAGCTGAGTGTCGCATTTAATAGCAAGCAGCTGACTTGTCAGGAATCTGAACCCACAGAATCTCCTCTTTGACCTGCTTTGTGGTTTTGCTGAAGCCATGAGATCTCCTAACAAACAAAAATTAAGATTTTATTTTTATCTACAGTCTCATTGAGCACTAATGCCAATGATGCCCTATGGACTAGGACCCACCTGAATCAGTCTGCAGTGAGCACAGGGCCACTCCAAACACTCCCAAAGTCACTTACACTTTTACACTACCTGATCCTGCAAATGGCCAAATCTAATTTGGCAGCAAGAGTAAACACCTGCTGCAGCTGCCTGAGCTTCAAGGGGGATGAATTCCCACAGCAAACGCTACACAAGCTGCCACAGAAGCCCAGCAGAAAGCAGGAATGCCTCATGCACACTCACCAGCTCCATGTAAGCCCTAGGTTATTTTACCTCTTCTGCAACCCAGGAATTTTTTTTTTTTCTTTCAGCTGGTAAACCTGCAGAAAATGAGACACTGGAGCATGGGAAGGAAAGCCCAGGGAGTTAGGATAGCACTGATTTGCTGGCTTTCCTTGCAGTAATAAGGGTATTACAGCACAAGGAAAAAAATGCATTTATACTGATAGTAAAAGGAGGCTCTGTGTCACCAGCTCCCATGCTACAACAATGAACTGCTTGTTTTCAGTGCTATAAGGTCATCTTCAAGGACTGGTTTCGGACTTCCCCTGGAAGAAGCCAGAAAGCAAGCGGATTTTCTTCCAGCGTGGGGGAATCTGAGCATGACCATGTGGAAACAAACACAAAGTATTCTGGCTCCTTCCTTGCCAGAACCAGTTCTTCCTTGTAATTAACCTTGTAATTAACCATTTATCACATGCACAAAGAAATATTCAAGTCAAAAGGACACTTCCAGCATGTGTGAATTCAAATCGGGAGTTCACAGAGAGGCAATTGGTCCTCCTTGAAGCAGAAGCACTGAACTACGCTCTGATGTCCAGTGCAGCCACAGCCTTCTGCAGCAGCACCAGCCCCCTGTGTCAGCAGCTTGGGCCTGCATGGTACCCCTTGCTGACTTGAACACAGCCAGAGGAGAGATGCAAAGAGCCAAGGAGTTCCTTGCTAAGACACAGCTGTACAGAACAGCACACAGACATTTAAAGCTATGCAGAATTTTGGCACGAGGCAGAGCCAACATTTTTGTCTTCCTGTTATATTATGGTGTTATAGGGCTTAATAGAATAATGTATAAACTGCAATGATAATGCCATATGAAATTGATCCTTTAAATCAGTGGGGTAAATCAATTTCAACCCACAGATTAATGAAATGCAAATACAGTGAGTAATTAATTAAGCCCCATGCAAAAATATCCTTTCCTGCCAATTCTACCTCTCACTTGGTAATGTGTCTGCTGTGTGAATCCCTGTCTCATCACCATGCTGTCTTCTTATTCTTCTGTTTCTCTTTATTTTGCTTTTGTATTTGGGTTTAACAGATCCCTACATTCTTAATTTTCATGTATTTATCTGTCTGTGCTAGTCATTTATCCAGGACTTCTGAGACATGGGACAAAAGCTTTATGAAAATGGGAAGCTATTGACCACATTGAATAGAACAGTACAACATACATTGTACTCAGGCAGCTGATAATGCAAGCCACAAAGAGAGAGGGGTAGATGGGAAACACGCGTGAAACTGAAAAATTATTGATTGTCAGGAGCTAAGAAACACATAGATGAGGAATAGAGAATTTTCCTGGCTTCTGCTACTGGAGATAAATCACAGGTGTTTATCTAGTTTGTCTTTCTTAAAGTGTTTTAAAATTTCACTTGGACCATTTCTATCCTTATGTTGGTGTTGCTCATTTTGATCACTCTGAGATTAAAAGTGAGGTGGTTTTTTCTCTGTCCTTCAAATTAATGTTCATGACAGCTTTAAAAAAGCCTTTATTTTTCTTGCCTTACACATATTTTCTAATCTTCTTACAGCTCATCCTGCCCCCACCTTCTTATTTTCTTTTCTTAGGCACAGCCTCCAAGTTTTCCTCTCTTACAGTTGCTGCTACAACAGCCTGAATACTCTTGTGTAAGGTCTCAGATGACAAAGTAGAAGGTAGAAGGAAAAAAAAGGGGGGGAAATAAAGAAACAGGAACCTCAGGTGATTTTCAGATCTCAATGGGAATCTCAGACGTACTCACTGCCTTATTGATTTCCTATCTCTTTTCAAACCTGACCTGGAAACACCTCTTTTGTTTCTTGGCTGCTTTTTCCTTCCATTTTTTTCCTACTGCTTTCTCAGAAGCAAGAAAAACACAGTGAGACATGCTTAACTTGGTGGCACCTGCTGATACTCTCCATACTCAATGTTCACTCCAGCTTGGGGAGCAGGAGGGAACAAATGTGCAGAAGAGATGGTGCTGGATGAACTGGAGTCCTGCCTCAGGGAGCCATGAGGAGGCAGTGGTACCTGATGCAGATGGAGCCACCCAGCAGAAACAACAAACTGGGGGGGCTGCTTCTGCTCACAGACAGATAGCTCCTGCAGCAGAGAATGGAGCTGGGAGAAGATGGGGAGACACATGACAACAGGGCAGAAACAGCTTGGAGAAGCAGAGCATAGCAAGAAAGGGCACATGGTAAATACTTGGTAAGGCTTTTAAGGGGAGATGAGTAGAATAGAATCCACAAGAAAGGTTCCTGCAGGAAATTGAACATGTTAAAATAAACACAATACACAGTATAAAGGGTTAAGGACAAATATAGAGCAGGCTGTATGTTCCAAGTCACATTTGATTGCACTTACTCATTTATCTATTGTGGCTTTTGGCTGCCACAAATGAAAAAAAAAAGGTAATTGCAACATTTTCACCTGTGTTTATGTTTTCCTGGTGTTTTGTTGTTGTTGTCTTGTTTTGTTTTTGTTTTAATAAACACATGAGGCTCATCTAAATGAATGGAATGTCCCTGGTTTTAACAGCACAGTGCTGACTTATGCTGATCCAATCTGCCTGGACAGACACTGTGTGCACTTCTATGTTTCTGTCCATTGTATTTCACTCCAAACTTATATAGCTAGTTAACCAGTAATTTGCACAAACCTGACAGCAGCACCTACCTGTGCCTATCTACTTAAGGGCCTGCCAGGAAAAGAATTGTAAAATCCCCTTTTTATGGATGCATAACACAGTCATAAAATGTATTTTCCTTGTTTCAGAAGTTTCCAACATAGGAAAACTTATTTCAAAAAAGGAGCATAATACCATGCATGATTAAAATGTACTGCTGCCTATTTCACACCAGTCTCTGCCTACCCCTCCAAAACAGAAGTCTTTCCTTTAAAATTACAAGTCATCAGTCATGCTGAAAACAACACTACAATCTCCACAGAACAGCTCTAACACGTGTGACAGACACAAATAAAATCAGTCAATTTTCACAGGTGGGCTCAGAGTCCACTCCAGTTGAACTTGCCAACTGGGCCAGGACCTGTAATGGCCTGTGTTGAGGGCTCTAAGAGGACGCAGGTGATGCATAAACTTACTGAGAATCATAGCATGGCTTGAGATGGAAGACTTTCAAAGATCACCTACTCCAACTTCCCTGCTCGGCACAGGCACACCTTGCAATAGACCAGGCTGCTGAAAACCTGGCCTTGAACACTTCCATGGATGGGACATACACAACTTATCAGAGTAACCTATTCCTATTTCTCACCAGCCCCATCATGAAGAATTTTACTCTTAAGTCTAATCTAAATGAATCCTCTTTCAGTTTAAAACCATTGCCCCTTATCCTGTCACTAGAGGTTCTGGTAAAAAGCCACTCAGTTTTTCTTATGAGACCCCATTAAGCACTGAACAGGACGCCCTACTCCTACAGAGTGCAATTTTTACTTGGAAATGCTGCTGCCCAGTAAGTGCACATACAGGTATAATCCTTTATGCCCCAGAAACATCATAGACTTAAGTCTCACAATTTGTCTGTATAATTGCTGGTCCCAGATTTACAATTTTCACTCATTTCCTCAAAGGCTTTCAAGAACCACAAGTCATGCTTCTAAAGATCAGAGGATGCTATTTGTGATGCATGGAAGTAAATAGTAACAGACAAACAGACCGGGCCTTCCACTCCTACCATTAAAAACCCACTGGCTGGAGGATTTATTTATCTGCTTGCTGATCAAACTATTCTCAAACAGTATTTTGACTTAAAACAACTGCAAGATCCAGAAATGTATCTTTAAAAAGAAAGAGAAAAGGAAAAAACCCTCTTGTTTGTGCTGTACAAAGAGCACCTGGATTCAGTTTGCTAATACTCAGAGCTGACTCTTCCTAAGAACTGGTTACTCTAAACTCTTTTCCTTTAACTGAGGAGCTGGGCTAACCATGCTCAAAAAAAAAAAAAAAAAAGGAGCAGCAATTTCCACACTTGTGGCAGAACAGAGCATCTTTAATCTATTGTTTAAATAGGTGCTGCCAAGACATCCCTGTGAAAAAAAAACACATGACAAAAGATGCAAACCCAAGAGTAAAGCCATGCAAACTCTTGCTACTTTCTTAGCAGAGGAGCTGCAGGCCAAGTTGGGCACAGCATTTGATTCACATAAAGTCCTGCTTATGGTGATCCCACTTCCAGACCCCTGTTTTGTTTTGATGTTTGAATAAATGCAAAAGTATGCCTTGTGAAACAGCCAATGCTAACAAGTGGAAAAGAGGTCTCCACAAAAATTGCTGCTGCAGAGCATAGTGGAATTTTCATTGTAACAAGATGAGTTTCTTCTGTGTGTTTGTACTAGGATGCAGAGGTCACTGCAAGGCTGCTCAGCAGCTGGTGGGAACATTTTTCTTCTCACTGCTAAGTGCATTTGGATACACGAGTAAGCAGAGCCCATAAGGGCCAGCTACACTATACAAGGGGAATAGAGAGCAGTGTAAATCCTGCTCCTTGCATGACCAGTTTCATCCCACAAGACTAATTACCCAGCCAGCCTCCAAAGACTTCTGTTGAGCAGCTTTCATCATGCATCTTCTGAGCTCTTAGGCTAAATGTTTCTTTTACAGCAACCAATAATGTGCTTAAAAGGTCTAAGACAAGTATATTTTACAATGTTTGCTTTCTACATTAGATACTTTGGTATACATATATGTGTATATATGTATATATACATATATTTGAATTTACAGTAGCTGCTCCTTGTATTTAGGAATTTTGTACAGTAGATAAACTCTAAACTCAAACTCAGCCTATACTTTCTGTAAGAGAATATATATCTAGGAAAGTCTTCAAACACAATCACCATATATAAACACTTTCAACTGTTTAAAAGTAAGTAAGCTGAAAATTTTAAAGGTTATATTAAGACATAAAGTTCATTCTGCTGATGTGTAAGGAGAATAGGAAATATGCCTGAGAGCATGATGTCATTGAAAACAGAACCTGCATTCCTGCCCAAAAAACTGAAGGTCAGTCAGAATTCCAGTATTTAATATATATGTTCTAAAACAATTATCTGGATAGTCTTATTTCCAAGGAACCAGAATGCATAGCTAAGTTGTTCCAGGAGCACTTCCAAATTTATGTATGGTGCATCAGGAAAGAACAAACTATTTCTGCAATAGCTGAAAACTGCAAGTTTTTCATTCAGGTTGCATATTTTACAAGAGAAGTCCATCTACAGAATCAAGGAAAAAGGAAAAATTTTATGGGCTAGTTTATCCTGTAAAATATTCTCCCTAATCCTTGTAAAAATATACTTTGTGATAATCCTTCTGCCTGAAAGCATTTTTGCAGACAACTCAGAACATTTCTATCACATTTTATTAGTTTTAAGCTGATCGAATTTGCCTGGTTTTCATCTGGTTTATTAGGATCTGTCTAGATATCAGATTTTTATAGTTGATCTGGTCTTATATAAAATCTTCAAGCTGGTCTGTTTTAATTTCCCAAGCGGACATCTGTCTTCATCTGCATCTTGTAAAGTGCTAAGCACCTTCCTGGCCCTTAATTAATTAGGAGAAATGACCTATGCATCAGGTAGTAATAGCATCCAATTAATGTAAATGTATAATTTAAAGTATTATCAGTCACATCACAGCAGAGAGGCATTTGCCTGTTAGTGCTGCATGCCCTGGACAGGCTGCACCAGCGATCTGTAGCCACCACAGAGTGCTAGCACAAGATTAAATTCCTCTCAGCCCAGTCTTTCTAAAGACACTCAGAAGCTAATGCTCTGTGCGTTTATGACTGCCATAGGAAACATTGTACCTCCAAGCTTTAAACATGCCTACCATGGAGCTCAGGGCTGTAGGATAACCATGGAGGCTCCCTGGAGGATAGCTTCTGTGAGGTTCTGCGAGGCTAGAACCTGCTGGGCACAGGAAAGCTTTGAAGCACTGGAAACGTCCCTGTTGCATACTTTGCCTTCCAAAAAAAAAAAAAGCTGGAGACCTGTCTGAGAGGACAGAAATCCCTTTTCAACAGTTCTTGCTGCACATTTACAGAGCCTGTGGAATCACACCAGAGGAAGCTTCACTCCAAGGCATAAATGACTTGTATATGCTACTGTGTGCTTTGCAGATGATTTTTTAATACAATCTACCATCAAATAACTATGCAACGTATCCCACAGGAAACAAAAGAAGTTGCACATGAGCATCTGAACACAGATTTCTCACTAGTTTTCTGCAGTACTTGGATGATGACAAAGAAAAGCCAGAAGGAAACTCAATCCCTACTATTCTCCATTTGTTTGATGGCTGGGCATGAACTGTAACTGGCAGAGAGATTAAGAAATTAGTTACTAAAGTACTGACATGTAAGGATATCTGAGATTATGAGGATAATTCTTCAAGTATCTCTGAAATATGTGTTTGTTTGCTCTGAGAAGTCAAGTAACAGCAACTCACAAAGAGCTAGAGCAAGGAGGCTACTGCACCATGAAGCTGAGCTACAGTCTCCAGGCAGAGTACTAGAGTACAGTGATTTTATTCCTTTGCAGAGGATGTGAGACACATGGGTGAAAAACGTTACATAAAATGAGAGCTCATCTCATGGCAAGATCCAAAAAAACAAAACAAGCACCCAGAGAGCTCCAGTACATTGCTAAAATCAGCTGCAGTATTACACTTTCCTTAAAGTTTTGGGTATATATCTTCAGGCAGAAAAATCACAAGCATTTCAGGCAGAAATGTGTCTTACCACTTAGCTTTCAAACTGGAGTGTCTATAAAGGACAACCACTCCCTTTTGGCTGGTCCCTGCCTTCTGCAACTAGGAGAAGGTCTGAAGTCCACAACCACCTCCAGCTCTCCTACCTTACAGGGGGGAAGATGGAGCCAGGACTCTGCCTCTCATTCTGGTCTCCATCACCACAAGGGTTTACAACAGTGGCCTCTTGGCATCAGGTGCAACCATTCAAGGCCACTATAAAGGACATGCAAGAGCACTGCTTCCTTGCTTTTAGAAAGAACTATGGCTGTGCAAGAGCACTGCTTCCTTGCTTTTAGAAAGAACTATGGCTGTGCAGTAGGGGAAATTAGACCACACTGCTCAGCATATGGCCAGCCATCCTACCCTTCCTGCTAACTTGATGTTGGAAAGCACCCTCTGTCAACAAAATGTCAAGAAATTCTTATACAGTTTCACCCACTGTTCTTACAAAAGTACCCATCTACCATCTCTAAGGAAAAAAAAAATCCCTAACTTTTTTTGCTTCAATGTTCATAGATTTGCACTGCTTTTCCTATGGTGTGATGTGCAGCAGTCTGTAAAAATATAATTAGATGAGCATGCTTGCTGAAGTTTCAACTTTACCTATACTTATTTGACTCATCTGGCTTTTAAATAAGATTTTGAAATAAGGCACTTAAATACTTTCAAGCCAATACTTAACATTTAGGTTTGTTTAGACTGAATATAAATATTTATTTAGACATAGTTAAGCTTATGTCAAATGAGTATTCAGCTAAATTGATATAATCATTCAGTAACATTAAACCAACTTGGGAATTCAGACAAGCCTTTGAAAACTAAAAGCATTAAAAGTGCACAAAGATTTGCAGAAAAGAATGAAACAGGAACATGGTAAGTGTAAGCAATTTAGTTTTTAGCTCTCTAGAGAAACTGTGCCAACCTCTGGGACATCCCACAACCCAGTACAACCACCCAAAATACAGAGCTGTAGGGAAGCTGTTCACAGAGTTTAATGGTGATAAGAATTACCTGTGTTGGGTGCAGCTGTTATTTCTTTGAAATAATTGACCCCTGATGCTAAAGATAGTAACACTGGTGGGATTCAAATACTCCAGATGTTTATGAAGTCCCTCTCACTTTCTGGCAAAGAATTTATATTGTCCCTACTTGCACTGTACAGTGCCTTCAGCAAGAGGGGCAGTGGTTTAATATTAAGGGACTGTAAGTATTCAAAGTGAGGAGGTTGGAATTTCAAGAGCAAAGGAGAGTCACGGTGCTCATCCTCACTAGTATGTACAGCATTGTACATATATACATATACATATATACATATAGCTCATTGCCAAAGGAAGAGCTGGGGGAGGGGGACGGATCCCTAACCCCATACACAAAAGAAAAAAAATAAACCAGCAAGAGAGCTACACCACTGATTTCAGAGACCACTGCTCCTTCTGAACATACCTGGAAGAAGGAGATCAGTCTCCATTAGCTGGTTAAACAAACATCTACGTCCTCAGAAATAGCTGCTCAGCAAGACGGGTGTTTGCTTTTTGGATAAAGTTCCTCAACCTGTAATGTCTTTCTCATTTCCTTCCTGTCTGGGACCACTGACAGAGCAGTCACTTTGTGGTAGACAGCTGATTTCACTGTACAAGCACCAGAAACACCGAGGTCTCAATCTAACATCTGCAGCCCTGGTCCCTTCTGCACAGCAAGCACAGTTCACAGAGCTTGAGGAAATGCATTAGGTACCTTATGGATGACACAAATGTAATATTTTATCAAGGTTTGTATTAGCCTCTAAGCAGAAGTGTGAGAGGAAAAAAACCTCTTCTTGAAAGAGCCAACTACCTTTGTCTAGACAAATTAATGCTCCTTTACCCCCTCCATCATTGCATCCATATGGGATGACCAAAAACCTGTTGTAGATGCATGTGGAGAGACTTCATTTCTAGTACAAGTCAGGACTCTCTTGTACATTGTGGAGTCCTATAACAATATTCATATAAAATTTCCACAGTGATCTAGCTAGCCTGACAGGGATCAGCAGTTTTATTAATAATGCTTTATTTCAACTTATGGGAACTGATATTTGATTTATGAAGTCCTTTGCAAGCTTCAGAGTGACTTGCACAAAATCACTATGATCTGTGCTGAATGAGTTCGGTGACATAATACCTATTGTCCTAGCATCACCAACCCTATTCAACACATCTTTTGACATACAACCTTGTCCAATTAAATAAACAGAGCAATTTAGATAGGCAGAAGGCAATTATTAGGGTTGGATGCTGGCCAGCTAACTGGAGCAGGAGTACCACTTGTTCAAAAAAGCTTTATGTTTTTAGCAAATTTAATGACTGGAAGCTTTCAGGAAGAGTTTTGGACTATACTACATCCAGCTATGAAACAACCAAATGTATGGTGTTCCCTTCACACCACAGCAGGTGATATTTGTGAGGTCTTGTGCAAGACTGCTTCTTTCCAAAAGATGCCTGGAAATAAATAGCTTTCTCACCTGCGCCTTTCTATCCCTATTTGTCTACATCTTAGCTTGACCCTATTTATTTGAACAACAAATAGGTAATTAAGGAATCAGGACTGTGCTACTTTCACAACTTCTTTTTCGTACTGGGGAATTGTCAAATGCCATTTCCTATGGAAGGATTTCAGCTGGTTTTCACTATCCCTAAGTTATTTGTCATGGCTTCTAGTTTTTTTTAATGGAAGATAGAGTAAGAAGAAAGAGGACAGTGAATAATAATAGCATGATAACATAGAAATAAGTCACTTCTTAAATGGCGCATGACCATTACTAGAAAAATTCTATTCCTGTGTGGTAAAGCCTTGATGACAGCCTAGTGAACAGCAGAAGGAAGAAAAAGGTCTTTGCTCTTCTGTGCAATGCTGGAGACTTACAGATATTTCTTTTTGTGCATTTTAACAAATCTTTTTTCTGTATAAACACGAGACCTATCACATGGTCATTTCCCACTGAGGTTCTCAAGCAAGCCTGTGCCAGTGCTTCCCTATCCCAGCCACCCAAAGGACTTCACTGCGAAAAAACCCCTGACCTCTTCCAGAGAGAACAGGATGCATCAAGAATGAATGAAATGTTTGTAAGGCCCTCATCCTATCTGAGCACCCTTTCAAATCCCAGCCACCAGTTGGCCCTACACTGAGCTTTTTGTTCATGGCATGTCTGAAAGGGTCTGAGTATTAGTTTAGCCTATTCTGGTAAGTCATTCTTCAAAAGCCTTTTAAAGCCTGCCTAATTGCATTGAAACTTCTATACTAAACCTGCCAGTGCTAAAAATCTCTTATGATGCTTTTTATTTCGGACAGGATGCCAGACCATTGAATGGTCTGGGTTGGAAGAGAGCTTCAAAGACCACCTAGTCCAGCCCTCCTGCCTTGTGTAGAGATATCATCCAATAGACCATGCTGATCAAAGCCTCATTCAACATGGTCTAGAATGCTTCCAGGGATGAAGGATCCACAGCTTCTCTGGGCAACCTGTTCCAGCCTTATCACTCTCAGAAGAAGATTTCTTTTTCATCTTTCCAATCTAAACCTATTTTCTTTCACTTTAAAACTGTTTCCCCTTGTCCTGTCACTACAGGCCATGATAAAATTTCTTTCTCTGTTTTTCTTATGACCCCCCCCCTCCCCCCCTTATTTACTGGAAGGCTGCTATAAGGTGGCCCTGGAGCCTTCTCTCCTTCAGGCTGAAAAGTCCCAACTTTATCAGCCTGTCTTTCCAGGAAAGGTGTTCCAGTCCTCTGACCATTTCTGTGGCCCTCCTCTGGACCTGTTCTAATGGGTCTACATCTAATGGGTCTACTGGAGACCTCAGAGCTGCACACAGAACTCCAGGTAAGCTGCATTTTGAATACTGTTTCCTTGTTTCCAATAACCTCCCTGAACCAGAGCACAGATGCTACACCTGTCTTTCCCACTCCTGGCCATTCAAAAACCACTCATTGACCCTATGCTTTCAGTGTTACAGTTGCCTCCAAGGGCTTAACTCTTCCTGCCCCCTATAATGACCTTCTTCCTTGTACACTGAGCACAAATATGTAAGATTTTTCATTTTTGTACCCCATGCTGTGGAAAAAAAAAAAAAGGCAAAGAAAAGCTGGAAGCTGTTGCAGCCCTGGCTTCAGCTCTGTGCTAAAGGGTGCTGGCCTTCACTCTGTCCCTGGGCTATCCACCTTCAGAAAACCACTATTTTTATCTTGTGATAAGACCCAAGGGCCCAAGTGGAATCCAGAACACAGACAGACACAGCCCAAGGTCAATATGAAGGCAAACCCAACTTGCTCATGACTGACCAGCAAATGCCATGTCCCTTGTTCCTTTTGAAACACCCCTCAGCACAAGCCTCCCCCAAACATACACTCCACTTACATGCCATTTAGTAACCCCCATTATAAATGGACAGCTACTACAAAAAACTATCCAGTTCTACTCCTGAAATGATTTTGGTAAAGTTCTTTTTCCTCCACTCAGCAATGATCTGGACTAATTAAAGAGAACCTAGCTTCCTGTTCGAAGGAATGGCCCTTCCACGTCCATTGGCACACCTCAATGTTAATGGTATTTAAGCCATGCAGGCCCCATTAAGATTTGAGATTCCATGCAATTAAACATTGATACAAGAGGAAAATTATCCTTTTAGCAGATTACTAACAGCACACTGGCTTCTGTTGTCCACATGAGATCTTGAAAATTGCTCTTGCCTGCATGGAGCTCAACATTATATACTACTGCAGAAATGGAGCAGAATTAGGAAACAATTATTGGTAAGTATGAAACTGTGGCACCATAAAGGCCCCATGTGTAAGACCAATCTAAGGAAGTTTTAGAAACTACCAGCTTTCATTTTGCCTTTTTTTTTTTTCCTTTTTTTGGACAGCTAGAAATTAATTCCCTGCTGTTTCATATTTCCTATACTGATTAAAAGTGTTGCCTACTGCATCATTCCCTTCAAGGTCTGGATTTTCTAGTTGAAAGCATCATTAGAAATAGTAAGGCTGAGGTAGTGAAATAGGGCTGAATTGAAGAATTCTTATACAATACAAGCAGTAAAATGTATTTTTTCCAGTAACATTTTGTGCACGGCAGAAATTCCTTTTCCACATCAAAGTCAAGACACATTCAAATAATGACTAAGTACAAGAACGTCAAGGATAAGACATTTGCATTTTTAGGAGCAAACAGATTTGCAACAGGCAATACTGGGTATTAATCTTGTTTAGCACCAAAACATGCTTTTCTGGGAAAGGTTCTGATGACCTTTTTGACCTCCTTTCTCTGCCCTCAGGAGCTGACAGAATCAAATATTGCACATGTCGAGAGAGCTATACATATCAGCACAGGAAAGGAATCAGAAGCTTCTCTGAGCTAAACATCTCACTTCCTCATCTATGAGAAACTTTGAAGTATCCATAGTCTCACCATTATTCTAAAAATTGTGGTTTAGACATTAAAGGAGCCTTCTGGTTTTCTAGTAGCTTTTTTTCTGCCTAGTAGAGGTAAGCAGTAAATAACTGTGCCATTAGCTTGTGCAAAAATGTAAGCAATCTAATTTTAGTGAGAACGGCAAAGGAAGTATACTGGGTTCAATTAATGCTGATGCTAGAAGTTGTAGTAGGAAGTCAGCATTTCTTAAAACTTTGTTCATATTGAGATTCCGTGAGCTCCCAGTTGTTTTATCCTGTTTACGCTAAATATTCTGGCAGAGTGGTGACCCACATAACCTCCACATTTTCTTCTTAGAGTTACAGTTAAAGATAGGGCTTAGGTACAAGATTTTTTTACTTATAGCATCCCTGTCAACTGCATTTGGTATTCAGGGATTGCTTATAACAGCATCCCCAATAAGTACTTTTTTTTGACATTAAGTTTAAAAAAAAGTCTTAATGAAATCTTGGGAATGTGACTCTTCCAAGATGCACAGATATGCTTTTCAGTCCTGTTTTTTAACTATAGCATTTAAAGAGACAAACAGGAAATTAAAATAACCCTTGAACTTTCTGTTTAGTCAGTCTTAAAGACTGCTGGACTCTGTCAGCATTTACAGGAATGTTCCAACACCTCTTGAGCTGCTTAAATCCTACTCTCTATAAGTGGATTAAAATATATGGCTTCACTTAAAATATTACTTATTCTTTCAGAGTTTATTTAACTAATTTCCCTTAAAAAGAAATTAGTCAATTTACTGTTAACAATTACAAGTTGAAAAAAGTTTTCTTAGCCCCATAATAACAAAAATTTAAAGTAGCACTCCTAAGGTGTAGTTGTCATTACCAGAGAGCCATTCTTGTAGCTTCCGACTATGTATAACATTAGTTTTCTCTTTTGTTTCCCCCAAAGTCCCCAAAAATCTGGATTTCACAGAAGATGATTTATTTTCACCTTGTCAGCACTCAGCAACTTTGCTCTTTTTCTCAAGCTCAAGCCTGTCTGGGGAGCACAGACTAAACATTATTATATTTATCTCCAGTAGAAACACAATCCAGATTTCAAGTGCTTGAACACAGCAGAGGGGATCTCTGCACTTAAATGCCAGGGCCACCTATATTCAAAAAGAAACACATGCCCTTGGCTGGTGGGAGTGGAGCATGGGAGTGTGTGGGTAATGCTGTGGTGTTTGCACTGTAGCTCTGTAGTGGGAACATTTGTTTTAGAAATTGGGAAATTTCGATTCAGGCTGTTAGAGCATCTTTACCCACCTCTGATGTTTTGCTACCAGATCCCTGAGCCTGAACTGGAGCTCTTTGATTCAGAGCTGCAAAAGAAACACGTCTACATTTATAGGAATAGATTGAAGGAAACCTGACTTGTAGGGCACTGAGTTGTGTGGGTGATCTGGGCTCCTGGCGCAGGACCACCTTGTGCACTTTTCCCAGCTATGACTAGAAATTGTGTAACCCATTTTCAGAGTGGGTATACAAGCTCCCCTCAGGTTAACATGGGTACTGACCCAAATGGAACTGGAAAACCCCTAGAAAGGAAGGTTTTCTCCTAAATATTCATTGCCAACCATTTTGGGTATCCCTGCTCTGCACCCTGCTTGCTCAAGAATTTTTGCTCTCATGGGATTAGTGCCCCCAAGCAATTACTTGAAGTGTAGGCACCTTATTCAAGGCTGCAGATTACACCTGAAATAGTCACTGGTCTGAGCATTACAAGGTGGTCTAGCATTCTGGTGGTCTAGTCTTAAAGCAGCTGGGCTGATACGTACAAGTAAACCCACCAAAGACCTCTAGGTGCTGGGATGTGGTGCACTTCTTACTTCAGTAATACAAAACGTAACTCCAATGTCACACACTGTCAGAATACAATCTACAGCCTCTAATTCTTGTCTTGGAAGGCAATACACTTTAATCCAGTTATTCCTACTGCTGGAGAGAAGCCATTCTCTCCTAACCTATGCCATGAAACACTTATCTATAAAATCATTCTTCCTTGAATATTTGGGGTTTTTTTCCTGAAAAAGGATTTGGAAAGCAGGGATATGAGCTCTCTCCCCTTTCAAACTCTGCACTATAATCTTTATGACATGTTTATCAAAACAACCATCTTTTATCAGGATAAAAACTTTGCCTTTGCAATGGCTCCCACATTAGTCCTTACTGAAAATGTGGAGAGCTAAGACCTAAGAACCTAATATGACAATTAGGTAGAATAAAAAAGAAGGTTTTACAGTCTGCTAAGGGAAATCTCAGCAGTAGGCTATGAAAATGCTGGATGTTAGTGCCCTACATCAGCAAACAATATCCAGAGTTTCTCAATTTACATAGGAAACATTTTTAATAGGCAATGTACAAACAGCTCTCAGACACTGACTCCTTCCCCCTCACTCCTGAGTAAGTCTGCAAGTCCACAGATCATCAGAGCTCTCACAGGGATACAGCAGCAAATCCTGGCGCCTGCAGTGTGCATTTTTCAGAGTGTTGCCATGGTGATCTCTAGTATGCTTATCCCCTGAGAGCTCAGCTCAAAATTCAGAGGGAACCAAGGCAGGACAAAGAAATGACACCCAAGCAAAAGCAACAGGGATATTATGTGTAATTAGTACACGAACATCCATTCATAGGGAAGATATCAGAAAAAGAGTTATTCTTAGAACTGAGTGGTCTTTAGGAAAGAAGTGCAGTTTTCATAGCCCTAATTCTAAACCAATAACCATGGAATAAACCCAAGAATTTCTAACCCTGTCTCTGTGGGACCACTGTTTGGCACAGGGTAAATCCTCAACCCTGGTAGTGCAAAAATCCAGATTTTTACGGTCAGGTCAGAGGGAAAGGGATAATTAAGCAGATAAAAAGAGAGAGATGACTTTAATAATGTAGCACTGTAGATCAGCAACAGATCACTACATAACCAGAATGTAACACTTACTTTTTATAACATTATATTTCCCTATTTTTTGAAAAGAGCTAATACAACAATTCCTAAGTATTGGAGCAATTTATTTTTTTGCCAATTACTTTACATCATCTGTCGGTCCTTACTGCAGTTCTACTATCTTACTGCACTTTCAGCAAAAGGAAACTACATTTGTGCAAACATGAAAGCAACATTCATGCCAAGTAATGTATGATCTCAATATATAGCTGAGAAACCTGTTGGATGGTCTTTCACTCCTTTCACTCCTACCTTATAAAAGTCCTACGCTATGTGGGCCATACACATAAAAAAAAAAAAATCAAGAAGAGACACTGAAACTAAAAGTTTGGGCATGTAAGATATGTCACAGTCCAGCAAAAATACTAAATGAGAATCAATGTTCTGCCATTAAGGCAGCATGTTTCAGTCAGAGCTTATTATCAGATTTCACCGGACCCTTTTATGCCTAAATGAGCTTGGGGATTAGTTAATCCCAAATATTTTGATGCTCAGCCACTTGTGTATGACAGACTCTTTCCCCAAAATTATATTCTTTTTATTTTTATATGGGTTTCTTACTCCTGTTACAATGGACTTTGTTTGTCCTTTCCATGTCATCATCTATTAGATCACGGAATACTTAACCACATTATGAAAAGCTGCCTCCTCCTGAATAAGCATGGAGTTTTTCAGTCAGATCTGCTTTATTTTCCATGAAACCTTTCTGGGTTGGTACAGCACTAATCACTTCAGAGCTTTGCTCCATCCCCTCTCACAAAATCTGGTGTGCAGTCTGTTGTTTATGACTGTGAGCAGCACTTGACCTGCTGCTTTTGTACTAATAATGCCTGATGCTCATCACTGTGGAAGGCGACCTGGTGACAGGATGTTCATGAAGATTTGGTTTCTTCAGCATGTTCAGGTTCTCACAATCCCATTAATAACAGACACAGAAAGGGTTGTGCATGTAACCTACCTAAGTATCCATTTGTATGATGCACAAATGTTTACTCAATGTAAGTTTCTCTCCTCTCTTGTAGCCCTCGAGTCCCTAATTTTTCTTTGCTATCCACTAATTGACTGAATTCTCTGTGCTTTCCCAGGCTATAACATCCCTGGTTTTCAAATAACTACAGGTCCAACAACTGTTGACTGGAGGGAGGGATGAGGGAAAGATCCAGCTACAATCTTTGGTATTTATCATTTTATCTTTAGCTCCTCTTCCAAAGGGTGCTGACACTTGGCTTGAGCAGCTTGCCTGTATTTTAAGCTTTCTTGATCCCTTCTAACAGTGGATCAAGCATTTATTTCCAGCATACATTGGTATTTCTGCTCAATTGCAGGGAAACAACTTGAACTTTAACAAGATCCCTACAAAATCACTGACTGCAGTAGACATAATACTATGGCTTTTACCTTGATCCCTTCAGGGAAGAGGTTTTATTTGCCATGAATTAAGATGAAGACTGACAAGCAGACTTCAAATTAAAGCAAAAGCAAGAAAATCTTGGATTACTTGTGGAACCAGCATTTAACAGCTTAACATACTCTATTTAGATATTATACTGAGTATTTTACCCCATAATGAAAGCAAACTTGTCGTGAACAAAATCATCAACATCATTCACTGACAGACAAGAATTTAAATAAAATTTGCTCTTATGAGATCAATTTGTACTAATTTCAATCTCTCAGATACATATGCCTTTTCCAGGGCTGGTGAATGGAATTCCAACCACTCCAGGAAATACAGTTGTATGCTGTAATGTGCATACACTTAGGGAATTTACTTAAAATGCTCACTTTACTTACTGTAACAGCATGCACTCTACCACCCACTATTTGCATGACAATATTTTACAAGGATGTTGCAAATCTTTAAAGCGTGGGGACAAATTAAGCATACAGGAGCTGTCAAGTAGCTACGTTGCCCAAGAATGTTAGATGTATTAGATAAATGCCAAAGATGATAAACGTGGCTCAACTTCAGTAAAGGAGTTGGCAGAGCAGGACAAGGAGCATCACTGAAGAGACACTTGCTTCAAAATCACGTGTTGCAAAACATTGGATGTGGCCCCTTCTTCCCCCCACTTGCCTTTCCTCTCCCTTGCTAGTCAGCAACTGGAGTCACAAGACAGGCTCCTGTCAGCTGCTTAACAGATGCATAAGGAAGACCATACCATGCCAAACTCCTCAAACACCTTCTTTTTTCTCTACTCTCCTACAAAGTCAGTTTCAGTTTATCTAGTGAATATGCAAGAAAGCAGCTTGCCCCTCTCTCCACAGGTTGTCCTGACATTCATTTCAAAATCTTGGGTGAATGTTATACTTTGCCTAACATCTGAGAAGAAGAGTTGATATCTAGTTCATCACCAGAGAGAATCTAAGTCACCTCTAAGGGCAGTAATTCCTTACTCTGGTAAATGTCTGCTTTGGACTGGTAGTGGCATGCAAAAGGTGGTGAGAAGACACTCATGGAGCTGTTCTAGCAGGAACAACCCATTTTTCAACTTCTGGCCAGTTTAGTTTTCAGCTCTTGCTTAGGCTTGAGTTTTGGTTGCAGCCATACTCACAGCACAGATGGAAGTATTAGGCTGTACTGGTACCTATGAAAATGGGTGTGTGTATAAACACATCCTGACACAATTTAAATAGAAATCTTCATCAGGTTTAGTGCAACTGAAGAAAAAAAAACCTCTCCCTGTCACATTTTCAAAGACAACAGACAGACATGCTGGGAGAAAATGTCATCTCTGTTCATTCCTCTTTCATGAGAATAAATACCTGCTTTTGTATAAGATTACTATTTTCAGGGTACCTCATTTATTTACAATAACATTAGCACATTCAATTTTTCTCAAGTTGTGTAAAATAGATATATTTGGAACATTTTCTTTTATACTTTTTTTTTGTTTGTTTTTTTGTTTCCATTCCCCATCTACATCATTTACTTGTTCTTTTGCTTCTGGTCCTATATATACTTCAAAGACATATTTTCAAAGAACAATTTCTCTCAGCATAGCTTGTCCCCGAGCTGTAAAAGTTTTGCTCACATATCCCTCCCTCAGGAGAGATAACTTCTTTGCATAATGCTCCTTTAGGCAAAATCTGTAATCATGCAAACAGGTAGAACACTCCCATGTGGGGCAGCTCAAGAAGGAAGCGTACACATCCTGCAAAGCAAAGTCAGGGTAGCACCACAAATATATACACCCCAGATAAAATCTATATCCTGCAGATTGCACCACCATAAACAAGTGCTATCCAATATATTTTTCAAGGCAATCAGCTAAAGAACTCACATATCGATGGGTGGCCTGATTCACGCAAGGGTGTGACAAGCCTGGCAATGCAATGAATCCGCTCAATTGACCACATTTCTTTTCTAGAACCACCCCAGCCTTAGAACAGGATCTTCTTGGCTGCAAAGCCAAGAAGAGCTTTCTACAGTCACTCAGTTTCTGGATTTTTCTCATGATGCACTGGCAACCAATGCCACTGCAGAACCAGGACCAAACCTTCCCAGAGTGTTCTGTAAAGAATAATATAGCTCATGATTTCTAAAGATGTTGGCTGTAAGAAGTGGAGGAGGACTTGAGGAATCTGCTCACCACCCCTGACATCAGCTGTACCCTATGTTTCTGTGTTTCTGCTTATTACAATGGAAATGATATTGTGACCCTTTTTTCTCCTCCAAGTACCCTGAAGAGACAAATGGCCAGTAGCCTATGATTTTTGGGCGTAAACTGATGGAGAGGATGCCAAGGCCAAAGCTGCAACCTGGCAACCTCAAGGCTGGGGAAAAAAAAAAAAAAAAAGAGAAGAGGGGAAAAAGAAGAAGAGAAAAAAAGAAGAATGAAAGAAAGAATGGGAAAAAAAAAATCCCCCCATCCTTATGCACTAAAAAACATGCTTCTTAAAAACAACAGCAGGTCCATTCATTGCCCGGAAATTTCCAGATCCATTTTTAATGAAACATTGTCTGTGTACAAACAAGAGTTGCACTGTTTCACAAAGTGGTAAGTTCCTACGAACTGTAAATTGATATGATTCAGTTAACTATTAACAAATTAAAGTCATGCAATTTTAAGGAAAACCAACAAAGATAAACAAGACTTTTGATTACAAAGTCATTGGCTTACTGACTGACAATGAGAAATATCTCACCAAAATGTAGATATTTTTAGATCTTAACATTATTTCATGACATTGTCATGTCAGCTTGATCAAATTGCTGCAGTAACAGTACATCAGAATATTGCCTAGCTGTCCAAAGGAATGGTTATTTTTAAATACAATGTCTTTTGCACTAGATTAATTGAATCAAATATTGTTGAAGTTTGCCTTGAATTTACCCCTAAAAAAATTATTAGGCAAGCAAGTCGTCTTGGTATTTGTTACTTTTATCCTTGTTAAATCCCTTAATTAAATATAATATAACATTAATTAAAGATTATTATGAAGGTTCAAGTAATATGTTTAAATGCTTTAAAGGAGGGAGAAAAACAAAACAAGAACACAAGTTAGGCTTATAAATAATTTCATATAAATTAAAAATTTAGCATTAAAAAAGTAACATCCTGAATGCATGGGGGATTTTTTCATGTTTGCTACACAAAAGTAACAGCAAAGGTTAAGAGTAGTAGAGACAGTGTATTCTATACAAAGCAGTGCATTAACCAAATAATTTTCATTTAGCAAAGCGACAGAGCAGTTTACCTAAGACAACCCCCTACACAACATCACTGCTATGACAAAGTGAGAGGATGCACTGCAGGAATGGAGCAGAAGTCCCATACTATGAAGAGACTCGTAACACACCTGCAGCCAGGCTGCCCTGGCACCAAACCCGGGGGGATTAGCAGCATGAAGATTTCAAATGCCCTTTTGCAGAAGCCCTGGTCTATAAGGCAGGTGGAAGAGTGAAAAGCCCTCTGTAGGGAACTGTAATCAGCAGGGGCTGCTGCTCCAGCAGGTGAGGCAGAAGGCAGCTGAGGTGAAGGAGTGGCACTATCCTGCCTCCTCCAAGGAACTCTCCTCAAAGCCCTGCTCCATGGGTTCTGTAGGCTCCAAGTGCATCCTAAAAATTAATTAGACATGAAATGAACGGGGCCTCCTAAAAACTGTTTGTTTATTAGTAATTGCACAGTTCCTACAGGCCTAGCATTCAGAGGCTTCTCCTGTACAGACAAGCAAACAGCAGCAAGAGCATCAGCAAGACAAGCAGCAGGCCAGTGCCCCTATCTGTGCCTGTTCATGCTGGTATTGATGACATTGGTATTGTTCATGCACCTGACATTAAGAAGTGAAGTGGGGAAGCTGATTTCACCTACTCAGATCCTGCAGTCCCATAAAAGGGCTTACTTTGTCCAGGAATCAAAGGTTTATGGAGACAAAGCCAATGTAGCATCTGAGAACGGCACTAAAAATTATACTTAGGCTGCAAGGTCAATGCAAAAGTCAAAGCTGAAAACTAATTTACAACAGTTCCCTCTAAGTCTGTAATGCCTTTCCTTTTCTAAGCAGAGACAATTCTCCATTTTTGTTGCCAGACACAAGAAGAAACTTGATGCCAATATTTTCACTTTGAGAATATAGAATAATAACACAAATGGGCAACTCAACCTGGTTATTCTGTGAAATACCATAGGCTGACACATGGATTTGAGAGAGTTACGTTACCTCCCATTCCCATCGCACACTGGAACGAAGAAACCTGCTACAGTGTGTGTGATAACCATGCAGTTGTATTCACCAACTTTTGCAGTAAGAAAAGGACAACAGTTTAGGCTGGCACCTTTGACAGAAATATTTCAATGAATCTCCTCTTTGTATCCTGCCAAAACTTCAGATTTGGCCTTATTATGACAAAGAACTTATGTGAAGCCCTATTTTACTGCACCCAGCCTTTCTCCTTGGCTTTGCTAGACTTGGGTAAACTACTTTTTGCCATCTCTGGATCTCCCCAGGATGCAGTAGCCCTTGCCAAAAATAATTTTTTCCTTCACAATTCCCTTGCAGAGGTTTGCACTGTTTTAATGCTGTAGCATCACATATCCTTTTAATCTCTGCCTACACATTTTAACATTTCAACCACATGATTATTTATAAGCAAAATGCCACCAGGGCATTGGTGAGGTAAAGTGGTTTAGTGAGGACTGAAACTGGGGAAGGGGGAGAGGGGAGGGTGAGTCATCATTTGGTGTTTTTAATCCTTCACTCCTCCTCTATCGAGCTTTGTTTTTAGAAGTAGCATTTACTCACTTTGAGCAGGGCCAAGACAGCAAACAAGTTCTCTGAATTGAAAGCCAAACAATTCCAGCTCCTAATTCAGCCATGCACGTCTGCTCCAGGCTGTTCAATCCCTTGAGACCCCTTTTTGTAGCCTAGCCTTTTCCCTTCTTTAAGTGCCAACTCATTGAGGGCCTTTGGCTAGGGTTTTGTGCATTCCCACCTGCTCCTGCAAGAGGGAGAACAGACTGGGATGGAGTGACGCCATCCTTAAGTTGTGTGTTGCATTCATGGCTGGGCATTGCCACACCAAATGGAGCAAACAGGTTACAAAAACTGTTTGCACAGACAAAGCAAGGCACTTGACAATCACCACCACTCCAACTAAAACACCATTTGGAAACAAGTTGCACTGCACACTGAAGGGGAGACAGCACTTGTTCAAAATCTCCTCTCCCTTTCAGTTGCTGCTCAACAGAGCAGAAAAAAATTTGTCGTCCAGCCCAATTATACCACTCTGCTGACGCTGTAACAAAAGGAGAGAGAGCCATGACAGAAGTAACAGGATAACCTGCATCTCTAATGGAAGAAACAGCAGGAGGTAGAAGAATTAATTTTTATCACACATCATTTTTCTTTTCACTTCAAGCACCCTCTCCCTCTCTAAAAACTCTTTCTATACACATCTCCTGAAAAAAAAAATCATTGAAGACTGATCCTCCCAAGACTACCTATACCTCATACTTTTTTTGAGTTCCACTGAGAAGCAACTCTGCCCTAAGGTACGAGAGCTGGGCACTGCAGGGGCCTGAGCCCAGCCAGGGAATTGACAACACGTAGGTTCCAGCTCTAGGCTTTTTAGGGCTGCTTAAATTTGGAAAAAGCCTTTTAAGTGTGGATGCCTCAGGTTCTGCTGCCATACATCCCCATGTTTCTGCACAAAAATACTTGCACTCAGTTTCAAAAGAGCGAGTACTCTGGAGTTCAAAGCATAATTTAGGACAACTAAGAATATGAAGAACCTTTGAGAATTAGACTACTTATTTCAGTAAATTATATAGGTAGCAACTGTGAAAATGCTGATGTTAGACAGTATTTAGCTTCCTGGGCTATAAATGGATATAATTTTTACTTACCTGACAGGTGTGTCATGAGAATTAGCTAATATTGACACTTGATCTTTAAAATGCTTTGCCGAGTATTAATTAAGGAAGGACCATTTTGCATTTAAAATACCAAGTATTTTGAAGTTAAATTTGTCTCCTTTCCTCTCCTAAAATGGTAAAGAATCTACTGTTTGTTTTTCTACATATTTCCCAGGAGATCATTTCAGAGAAACATGAGAAAGGAAGACTGACATGTGGGTCTGTGTTTCAAGGAGGATGAATGAATAGCTCTAAATAAATAGCTGCATTTTGTTGCAAGAATCTTCTCTCCTGTGAGTCTTCTAGCCAAACCTGTAGACTTAGTCAAGTGTTACCAGATTAGGGAGAAATGTCACTCATACCCTCCAATAAACCACATTTTTATAACTAACCTACAAGGGTTTTTTACAAGACAAGTCTCAAGGTATGAGAAGTACATAACATGTTTCAGATATTGAAGTCTGCAACTACTGGTAAAGTGTGGCCTCATTTCTCTATGGAGGGAAAGGTGCCAACATATGGGCAAAACTCTATTACAGTTCATCTGCAGCTAGTGATATGAAATATGTACTAAGCTGTGCAATGCTTTTGTTAGACGGGTCACCCTGTAGGCTTCTGCTACAGAAAAATGGAGAGCCAAGGCTTGCCTGTGGAGCCAGCTCTCTCCTAGTGACTCTGTGCTCCATAAGGGCAGGATAAGGGCAGGACTTTCACCAGGGGCACTCTCGTTGCAAAGATCCAGCAGCAAAGCCCTGACATTTGGCCTTTACATGACCCAGTGAACATAAACTCGGATTAGAGGGAAATAAAAGTTTGTATTTGATAGCATGTGAGAAAACAACAGCATAAATAGGTCTCCAAATAAGCTGCTCTGCACACCCTGGAGAGATCATTATGCAGGGCTTTCCCGTGGTTGTTACTGCTGGTTTACAGCCTGACCTGGTGTCAAAGGCTACTCATGCTGGTAGTGCAGAGATGCCATCTCTCCTGCAGCTGAAGTATTCTCCTTAAAGTTAGCCAGGCAACACAGGAAGACCAAGATGGAGAGAAAGAAAAAAAGACAGGACGTAGGTACTGGAAGAGAGGCAGAAATCACATGCATGAAGACAGATGCAACCCACATGTAGTGCCCCTGCATGCCCTTTAGGGTCTCAGTGTGACAGTGGCAGAAATTCTGAGGGAACATTTTGCAATATCATGTTCTTGCCCACTGCCCAAGGCACACAGAAGATATAGAACAATTTTTACCTGTTTTGGTGACTTAAGTCCTATGGATCTAAAGATGGGTCTTAGAGATGATTCTGGGAACTAAAGCCTGATTGATGGTCATGTATAGAATTAAAGTTCCTTCTGTGACTCCTTCGTGATAATCTCTATAATGGAGACTTCTCCTGTTTCCCTGCCTCATCTCATGCACAGCACAGATGTTACTTAATGAACTAGTAACTCCTAAATATTTATTTTTCTCATTATCTCGTGTGCCTTTATGCTTTATTTACCTCATTCAAATGTTGCTGAGAATTATTTATAGCATTCAGAACACCGGAGCCAAGCTCTTATAAATGATAATTAATTTTACAATATCCAGCTGTATCCTGAAACTAAGGCGGACATTTTTGAGATGGACACTGGTTTTGAGAAAATATTTTATAATTCTAGAAGCCTAAAAAACATCTCCATAGACCTTCCAGGAAGAACCTGCCTAACAGTGAGCAGAGCTTAGTGACAGCATGACACAATGTGGTTCTCACCTTCACAAGGGTGTTTGAATCAGGCTATTTACAATGGCAGTGCACACATTTTACATAAGAAATACTGATGAGAAGAGTGAAAAAACACTCAGTGCTACATTAAGAACTAGTTCCTGGGATCATAGATTACAAAATGTGCAGCAAGAACCTAATTTTGGTATCTAATCAGGGCTGACTGTTCTTCCCCCCATCCTGTGCTCTGCTTGATGGTGCCTGCTCCTGATTCCCTAAGGTACACACTACCCTTCCTACTCCTTGGCTTCTCATCATCTCCACCAGTCTGTTTTATATTTTTCCTAGCCTTTCCTTATTTTTGAGTGGAACAAAACCCTCACTCTCTCCGTTTCTTTTTGCCTCTTTGTGAGGTAAAGCCAGCAAGCCAGCATTTCAATGGGTTTATCCAGTGTTCCAGCTTTGTCTTTTATCTCTTTGAAAGGTCAGTCCAGATTTCATTGGATAAGAATGAGGAAGAACAAGTCTATTCCACCTTCTGGCTTTATGGGTAACCAAAGCCAAAATTCTACCAATTATCCTGCCAAACCATTACAATGCATCCAAGCTAAAGTTTCAAATTTAATTTTCAATTTTGACTAAACCAAATTTTTTGATAAATGTTTCTAAATGTGCTACACATCAAAATGGATGATTATATGAGCAGGTGCTGGATTTCACAGATTCACTCCAGTTTGTGAGTGGCTGCAGGTAAAGTCACTGCTCCTCTTGGTTCCCATGAGGTCCTCTGACCCCTCCCTTCAGCTCTGTTGTCTTTGTATATGAGAATATCTCCATAGCCACTTTTGAGAAGCAAAGCTAAAAGTGCATATGAAATGGTATTTTCGCCTCTCCACAAAAACTTGTTAATTTGGTATTACTGCAAAAATCCCAGCCAATATAAGGTCAATTAATTTTTGAAAATGATTGATGGACCTCTGACAACATTTGCACAAAATCAAAATATCAGAAAAATAACATATACTAGAGATATTATTTATTTTCACATGAAGGACAAAATGCTAGCATCCATCTCTGCAGGAGGATGTGTTTACTCTTCTGCCAGTTTCAGGATCAGCTAATAATCACATTGCCAATATTATACTCCTCAGCTTCCTGAATACAGCTCTGCTTCATATCTTTTAGTTGTGCCACACACATACATGAAATGACATTATAACTGGGCAGATATCTTTTATAGTTCAAGGGACACTCAAATGGTGCTCTCCTGCCAAACAGGCCCTTAAAAACTACAAAGAAGAAACCAACAATATTATTTCACAAAAACTGGGAACTAAAGATAACCCCTCCCAAGTTTCCCAGAAGTAACAATTGAAGACTGAGTGGTGAGAAAAATGTGAAAGCAACTGATAAAAAACTTTTACATGTACAAACTTGTCACACACATGGTGTAGTTCAAGAAGTGTCATTGGCCTGAACAGGGTCATTTGAAATGTATTTTTAGGATCTTGAAGCAACTAAAGTGACTGGTCCCAGTAAATTACGTCAAACTGCATTATTTTGCTCAATACACATCGGAAAGTGTTAAAGGACCTGATTTTATAAGCATACATATATTTCAAACTGGGCCAGATACTAGCAATGGAAAGAATCAATGCACAGCCTAATCTGTAAATCTTTAACTTAGCTACAATGTTGTCAAACCTGAGGATCTTTATTTCAAGCAATCCCGTATCAGTAAACAACTCTATATAAACCAGAGAGCACTTTGCAATGCTACATGCAGCTCCTGCAGTTTTCATTACTACTGGTCAGCCAGTAATTATTGAAGACAAGTTTATAAAACCTGAAAGGCTAGAATTACAACTGTCCCAGCTTGTTAGGCATTTAAGACATAATCACTGTCCTCTTTAACATCTAAGGCATTAATTCTATACTTTATTCAGCATTTGCAAAGTTTTAGTTGACTGTTTCCAAGCTCATCAGTCAGGCTCTGGGAAAAGGAAGGTGAGATCGTGGGAAAAATGTAATATGAAAAAACACTGGAAGGAATCTGTGGTAGCTAGAAGTTCATGACTATGGCTGCCCTGCACATCAGAGGCACTCAAAGTCTCCTGGGGAATGACTTGCAGAGACACAGCTTTGCCTCATGCACAAATATATACATACAAATACACATGTGCAGGCACACAATTAGGGAGTTCACATTATTACGAAATACAGCTAAGGAAGGCAATTACTTTAAGAAAAATAATAGAATATTTGCCAGCAAAGTAACAGTTTCAAGAGGTTCTAGAAAATGAACCAAAGCTCTTATTGTTAGAGAACTATTGACTCCAGGTTTGAAAAAGTGACCTCAAGTGAGCAATGATGCACTTGGCCTGGAACTTGCAGCTGCTGTATTTCATTCTAAATTGAACTGCCAATCCACAGTGCAATCTTTTTCTACTATAATCTCCCATGTTTGGGGCAAGTATACCAAAAAATACTATATATGGGCTGCATTATTCCAAGTTAGACTAAATTCCTCTGGAAATGAAAACTATGTCTGCATTACTGAATTTAAGAATCCCTATGGGTATTTATATGAGAGTAGTGTTTTTTTTATCTTTTTAAGGGCGCCTAGTGACAACTACATGTTGTCATTTTTCCTGCAGATAGCTCTTAAGCATGCAAGTGACTAATAGCAGGAGGTCCCATTAAAAAGCATTTAGGTATAAATTAGCCTATAGACCCACATAATAGATATTCTATACCACACACACATACGCACAGTGTCAGATCTTGCATTCTCGCCATAATAAAAGTGGCTGCCAATTTAGCATGATTTATAATATTATCAGTGTCAATGGTTTGCAAACATAAATAATTGACACATGCTGTGAAATACTTACATTCACTTTCCACTAGGTCTTCTTCACTATAATCAAGTTATTTTCCAGGACAGTTTAATCTTCTTACTAAATAAAAGAAGGCAAGAATTAAAAATATATTTATATTCATTAAGCTATGTTCAATCACATTAAATTTATGAATTTTAAAATATTGATTTAAGATCATCTATAGTGTAATATAAACTTGCCATTTGTTTATATATAGTCAGTTTTATTACATTTTAAACACAAGTTTATCACACTATAACTTTCCATCCTGAAGCTAAATGGGGTGATGTTTTGTACTTCAATAGCTGCTCAGATAATAAATCAGATGGACAGTTACTCACAGATGTACAACTAATTACTGAAGAACTGAGAGCTAAACTGATGTATTACCCAAAAGAAAGCCTAGCATTACAGGTGGGTTATTGTATGACTTGGTACTTCTCTAGCCAGAACTTGAACATGCTCTGATCAGTGGCAGCCCTTGGCACCTCCCCATACCAAACATTCAAGAGTGGAAGAGAAGCAAAGTCTGTCCCTTTAGGGAAGGATAAAATACCATCAGATATTTTTTAACATCACCGTACATGCTGAAAAGTGATAAAAAGGGTTCATGTAGATTGTTCAACATAAATGTGCAGATGACAACTGTCCTCAAAAAAATATCCCAGGCAATAGACATAGTGAGTGTTGTATGCCTCGACCTGTTCCTTACACAGAATTATTTCTCAGTTGCTTTTAGCAAAGCACAATCAAACAGTTTGCAGCACAATCCAACACATATACTGAAAGGCAAATGGCAGTTCCCAAGTAAGAGTGCCGAAACACCAGGCAAAATCCACCACCTTTTCTCCAAAGCCATCTCATCTCAACTGAACATGACTTTTAAAATCACATAACACTGGCTTTCAGGGAAGTAAGACAAAAAACATTAGCAAGACTTTTATTTTCCCTTCATGTTTCTCAATGCTGCCCAGTCCTAAACCAAATTTATTTTGCTAATGTTCTATAGGATTTAATTTCCTGTGTTCATACCCTATAACTAGTTGCTTCAGGAAGATATTCTTTAAGACTACATACATTCTCCTCTTTGCAGGGAAAAGCTGTGTGAGGGAACAACCCTCTATGAGGGAACAATCCTCATAGAGGATGAACATGGACTCTCAGCAAAATTGTGAGATAGGGCATATGGGAGAAGAGCTGGTGAGATATTTAGACCACAGCTGCATGGTACAGCCTAACTGGAGAGTGTAGGATTGGACTGAGGAAGATTGTAGGAGGGAAGTGTAAGTAAAGCAGCGAAGCCAAGAGACAAATAGACAAAAAAATTAGACTGTAGGACCAAAGTAAAGGGCAGATTTCTTTCTATGTCTTACCAACAACAGGAAAAATAGATCTGGTGCAACTTAAACATGTAAAGGTAAAGAATATTCAGGAGTAAAAAGAAGTACAAAGGAATGTGAACCATTATCATCCTGTCAAGAGCCAAGAAGGAAGGAGGTGGAGGCAGTCAGCAAGGAAACAAGACTTGATCCTGCTGAGGAGTTTGCTTTATATATCCATGTTTTCTCTTTCCTTACAAGCATTTTTGCAAGCATTGCTGAACAGTAATTTAGGCATGTCTTGCACAGTTGGTTCACCTCCCAGCTTTGCAGATGCCAGAACTGAGGTGCAGGGAAATTAGTATTTGGCTGAGCCTGGAAAAGTAATCAAATGCTGTCAACCCTAACTGTCATGTCCAGCCAGCTATACCTCAATAAAAAGGTATTAACAAGTGTATATCATTTACTAAAAATATCAGAAACGTATTTATTGAGAAAACTGGTTCAGCCATAACCCAGGACCTGGCACAGAGTCATCTAGCTACTTATGTGGCTGTTCTCACATAGATACACCAGGCATTTCAGTCTGTAGTTCAGCTGTGCCAGAGAATGATGCTACCAAATTGTATTCAATTTTCTGTGTTGTAAAATTGGAAGCCTTTTTCGTAAGAGGCTTGGGACACAAGCCAAAAATCTCACTCACTGTCTCCCTATGTATTCAGACTGAGTCATCAGATTTTCCATGTTTCTCCACTCAAATGGCACACTGCTTTGGATGGACACAGGTGGTACCATCTGCCACAAGGCTTCTTCGGTTTGTTTGGTTTTGTTTCTTCCTTCTGCCTCCTGCTCACAGCACAACAGCTCTTTTTCAGTATCTTACACTGGATCTGGTCTTTCATGGTATGGGTCTGGCCAGCTGGCCAGTCAAAATGGACTGCTTGAACTAAAGGAATTTCAGTACTATTGCTAGCACAGATCCTCCAACAGCTGGAGGCACTTGCAGACTGACCTGAAGCAAAAAATACTTGGACAGCACAGAGAAATTGTTCTGTAAAGATGACAGAAACCATGAGCACAACAGAGCAAGTGGGTAGGTAGATGGCCACATAAACCAACTTCAGTCTAAGGTTAATCCTGTTTTTTCTCTCTCCAGTGGCTTGACAGAAAGAGCCCTGCCATGGATTGCCTTGTGAATTAGGAATCAATCTTCCCTGAACTGATTTTTGGAGAGGACTCCCTCTCCCCTCCATAACCCGCAGAGGACAGCCAGAGATTGGACTACTTTCAGCTCTTTCATCTCAATCTGAACTAGCTTAATTGATCTCACCTTTCACATGACACAATTTCTGCCTTTCAAATCAAAATACGCCTTTAGGGGGAAAGGATGAAGACTGCCTTGTACAGTGAATGAGTCAGCAGAAACAGGACAACCATGAACAACCTCCCCATCCTGCAAGTGCCCTCTCCCTCACAAGGCAACTGCGCCTCTGTTATTCAGGGTCAAGGTCTCAGATGCCATCATTTCAAATAGATGATAAACTCAGGCTGACTGGTTGTGTCCAAGTGCAAAATTTTGCAAGCAGGTAACATGCTGCCCTGGCACTGCAACTGCCAGGGAGATAATGGCTTCTGAAAGCAGCAAAGAACAAACTGTGACACTTGTTCTGCAGTGCCTAAAGCTGATGCTGCTGTAAGTACAAGTAAGAACATATTGAGGTTTTTTGTTGTCTTTTTTTTTTCTTTAATGTTTGCTTCTAGAGCTAGAAACAGATCATAAACCACTTTTCTTTGAGGAAGGATTTTGTTGGTTTGTTAAAAAGGGCAAGCCCTGGGTCAGGGATGGAAAGTTGTGCTATCCGGTTCCCAGACACAAAGCTATTCCCCTGAGCCTTCAGCTACATGTAACATATGGAGCAGATACTTTTCATATAGACTTTTACACGCCCATGGAACTTTTATCCGGCTGTTGAGCTAACAAGCACAGTGCCCTTGATAGGAGGGAGCACATAGGATAAAACTACATCCTGCTTTTTGAGCTTAATTTTGAGAATGGATCTTCACATTTCTGTGTTGGGAATGCATCATTACAATACTGAGACCATGTCCACATGGAAACAGGATATAGAATTTGATAGTAAAAACTTTAGGGTGATATCAGATGTCAGCCTAATACTTTAAACATTGCAGTGCATTTCATCTCTTATTAACTCGGTTTCACACAATATGTGGCTAATGCATTAGCCTCCCTCACTTTCGTTTCTCTAGCTTTCATGACTCTTGGCTATCTCTATTCTGCCCTCTCTGCCTCCTTGGCCACAGACACCAGGTTTCACTTCCAGCACATGAGCTCCTGAATTTTATTACCGACTTTCTTTCTCCTCTGCTTGGTTTACCGCTATTCTCTTGGCTGGCTCTAGAGACAGCACTTCTTCAGAACGTGAGTAAACCAACTTTTTTTTTCTGAAGCCTCTCCCTTTCTTTTGAGAGCAAATGGAACCACCATGACACACCAGCTCCCTGCAAGGGACCTATTTGTGCAACCTGGTGGTCTCCCAGCAATGCAAGATGCTCCCCACATCATGAGCATCACCTAGCACAGGGCACAGGAGACAGACCAGCATTACACAGCAGAACAATGTTTACTCTTAGTTTTCCAGGAATTCAACATAATCCTAGTACAGCCAACTTTTTAAGTTACCCAGTGTCCTGGTTTTATTCAGGACAGTTAATTTTTTTTCAGTAGCTGGAGGGGACAGAGTTTGGAGCTGTGTGGGTATGTCTAGGTTGTTATTTTATAACATCCACATAATCACTGGCGTGGGCAGGAGTGGAGGGGAGTTGGAAATAAGGGATTCTTATTCTAGGAAGAAAAGTGTGGCTTTGGGTCACACAAAAGAGAGGCAGATTGGCCATGTTTATTTTCTCAGGTTGCACCACCTTAGCTTGGGTGGTGAGCATTTATTTCCATGCAAACCACTCTCTTTTTGTACATACTTTTGCTATTAATATTGTTGCTCTATTGTTGTTCATTTTTGTTGTTCTAACTGTCCAATGTATCTCATTGCTGTTTCCAGTAAATTGTTTCTTATCTCAACCTGTAATTTTCTTCTTTTTATGTCTCCAATTCTCAACTCCACCCCTGGAACAGGAAGGGGAAAGAAAGCGGGGTGAGCAAGTAAGTGCTTGGTTTGGGAAGAGTCTTGGGGAGTTTGGGGTGGTGGGAGGAGGGGTTGCATTTATCTGGGGAGTGTTGTTCCACTTCTAAACCATGACACCCAGAATTCAAAATTAACCTAAGATCACAAATTCAGTCTTCCCTTCACTTTCCTACTCCTTCTAAATCCTAAAACAGTATTACTGTTTCCCTCTGTTCTCCATTCTCATATAGTCCTTTTTCTTTGATCATTTGGCCTCTGTGGGACAGGGAAGAGAAGAAGGCAAAGAAACATATGGGAAAATGCAGCAGACTGCCATCTGTGTTTGTGCTGACCCTAAAAGCCAATATAAACAGACCAGTTAGACTAGTTTGCATTTGCCAGGCGTTTTCAAAGTACCAAAGTACCCCTATCATTTCAAAATACCAGTGAGCATTTCACTGACAAGAATTATTAGGAATCCTGTGTTGTTCTGGTGTTATGCAGACTTACAGGTAGCTCTGTGCTTGCCATGAAATATTCTACAGCTGCTGCTTTGGTTTAAAACAACCCCAGCAACACTAACCATCCCCTCTTCACAACACAGTTGTTAACTACTAACTGAAGAACACAAAAATTCACCAAAATTGTTCTACAACCATTACTGTTCAGTCAAGGTAAATGGTGCAATGTCCAAGAACACTGCTGCAGAGCCTCACACTCAAAAAAGAAAATCAGTATCTGTTATATTACATTCTCCCTTTCATCTTCATGTCACTGAAGGCATTCCACAGGCAGTTTTACTTCTGACAGCACTGATTTTCAATCAATCTGCTCTTGCCTGGATTTGAAATAGGATACTACATGAAATTGGATCCTGGTAGCCTCAAACATGCCCAGGCTTGCACAGAAAGTTAAACAAAAAGAAAAAGAAAGGGATTTTTTAAACACAGGGTGCTAGTAAAACTGATTTTAAAGTGCCACTTCATTTCTCTCAACTGGAAGTAATATATTACCTCTATAAAGTCTTTTATACTAAGTTCTTGAAATTCTTTATTTATACAATGCCATTGGCGCTCACCTCACCTTAGAAATACACATTTTAATAGTCAACCAAAGTGGTACAAACCACCAGAGTAAATAAGATTACTTTAAAATTGGCTTCACTATTTTTCCCATATATCTGCCAAGCTAGGGCCTAGTCCTGCAGTCTCTTTCATCATGTACTCAGTACTCACACAAGAATTTGGAAGTTTACTCCTTGAATTCAGAATGCAGCCTGCTTTATTGGAAAAAGGAGCACACATGACAGGTGTGAGTGTGAAAAAGGAGAGGAAAAAAATGTGAAGAGCAAGAAGGTAAAAAGGAACAAAGTTGTTAAATGGGGAATGAGCATGGATAAGAGAGAATAAGAGACATAAGGACAGAGCTGCAAATAATGGTGTGGAAAACAAGAGGAAAGGCATAAAAGAATGAAAAGCTAATCCTGAGCACTGTGGGGCTTTAAATGCATTTGTACGACACTGAACAGAGAAGAAAGTACAGGAAGAAGTGAAGAGATGAGAATTTTATTTCAAAAGTAAAAATCACCCAAAGTTCACTCCTTTGTCATCCTGAACTGAGATGTCCATTCCTCTGAAGGGGGGTATGAAAGGATGCAAGGTGTAATTACTACTGGTACAGTGAGCCAGGCAAGCCTCACCTGAGACCAGCTGGATGGATCAGTGAAGTTTCCAGTGTCTTCTGTGATAGTGATTGATTTTTCCCTTGATAGCCTATTGCACTGCAAATTTCATTATTTTGTTTGTTTCTAAAAGTGGAAAAAGGAACCACTACAAAGCCTGGTTGGAAGCTTGAGTGAAATTTCATCTTCCCCATTGAGAAATGTATAAAAATCACAACCTTCTCATTAATACAACAGTGGCCTGGCTGTGCCTCTTGCTGAACAGATCAGAAAGCATCACAGCAATCCAACCTTATAACAACAGGAAAGTCTCATTTGCCCATCAAATCCAATGAACAAGGTGAATCTCAGCCTAATTACAAGCAATATATGAACACTTTCCTCCTTCAGATCAGACAGAAGGGCTCGTCTCATCTTCAGTGCCTCTCAGAGAATCAGCCTGATTCCCTCCACACTCTCCCTTGCTTTCTCTGTGACCTGTCTTCCTAATCTGGAATCCTTCAGAGCTGGGAACTGGACCCCCTGCCTTGATTCCCATCATCTGCACTGATTCATGTCAGCAAGCCAGGCCAGCTGGCTGCCTGCACACCCAAAGAGCCCATACACCCTCATACACTTAGGAGACAAAAAACCAACAAAAAACCACCAAACCCTCAAACACCCCTCCCGCCCAACCCAAAAAAGCACAACAATCTATCGTGGCTTTGCCTGCCAGGTTAAAACTTGGTCTCTCCTCATCAGCCTAATCTACCTGCTGCTGCTGGGCACAGGCACTCCCCTGGGTGTAGCTGCTCTTCTGGCAGCTGAACCCCTCTTCTGCAAAGATTTCAGAGGTATTTCTAGGCTGGGGAAGGGTATAGCTACTGTTTCTAGTTCACTAAGAAAGATACATGTGTTGACACTTTTTTAAAAAGAAACCATTCCAAACAGCCATGGGAGCTGTCTCCGGCAGACACTGTCCTATCTTGAAGAGCAAGTCACAGCAGGTTCTGTAATCACCTGCAAACACTGGTTTCCCCCCACCCCCTCCAGGAGACCTTCATTTGCCCGGTGTTCCCGAGCAGAGGACACAGACATCTGAAAGTACTGACAGGGAATGGCTGAGCAAAACCCCAGCTAATCTCCTCCGTGTTCAACCAACTTCAGCTCTTCTCTTACTAACAACCAGCTTTTTAAATTTCCTTGGTGTTTTTATTTGGGTTTTTGTTTGGATTTTTGTTTGTTTGTTTGTTTCTTCACACCCCCCCCGCCCCCCCCCAAAACTTCTGTTTTTCACGCTTACATGAGGCATGAGCTACGGGGATAAGTGCTTGTTCAGTTCAAGCACTTTTTTTTTCCACCAGCAGAGCAAACCTCGTTTGGATGCACACGAAGGGAAAGGCAATATTTATAAAGGAAGTTCCCACACTTCCTCTTCAAACAAATCACTTCTGGCTGGTTTTGCAATTACAGACCTACCGTAAAAAGGGGGTGGAGGAATTAAAAAAAAAACCCCATTGGGTATACTATTTCCTTTTAAAGTCACTTGCTTCTGAAAATTAAGCTTCCAGAGAGGAAGGAGTTAAGCACTCAGGACAAACTGTCAAGTTTTCAGTAACTAATTAACTCTTCCTGTAGGTCTGGAGGAAATCCACAGCTGCCGCAGATATTCCTTGCTCATTTCAATACTACTCCTTGTGAAATGGATTCTAATGGCCAAGCAAAGCCATCCAAACCGCAGACGTAATTAAAGCCACTCAAACTGGCTCCACAGAAGGCTGGGTAGTGCCCTGTGCCCTATCTTGGGGCAGATGCCGAGGTATGGGCTGGCAGGGTGGCAGTGATATCAGGACACTTCGGCCTCATCCTTGGCACAGCACACAGTGCTGCTGCTGACAGGATGGATCCTGCTCACTGGGAGGGCAACAGGGCTCATAACAAAGTGCAGTGGGCAATGGACGGGGGACAGGAGCTTCCTGCAGCCAGGACTAGCAGCAGCCTGAGCTGTCAGTGATCAGTGCCCACCAGCGCAGCCTCTGCAGGGCAGTGCTGCGTCCATCTGGAGCATTTGCTCTCGCCCAGTTTTCATCCCATGCCCTGCTCCCTGGGTTAGAAAGCTCTGCCACCTCAAATCCAACTTGTTTGTAGTGCTACAGTGTTAAAAACCTCTTGATCCATGAGCAAACTGTATTTGACAAGCTAATTTCCCTTCACACAGAGTGGCTTAAGTCTGCAACACTAGCACAGGAAGTAAAGATTTTTCCGAGAATTCACAATAAATCAGCTTCCTATTGGAATTGACATACTTCTTTCTTTCATACATATTTCTTCTGCAATGAGTTAAACTAGTCTACCTGAAAGGTTGGTAGTCCCCGGTATTGAAATCTGTTTTAGATCCATACCCAGCAAAGGAAAAATAAAGTTTTCCCAAAACTCTTATCCAAAGCGTGGGAGGATGGAAAATAAGATCAGCATACCTTACTGAAAATAGTTCTTGAGATAAAAGATACGATTGCTCTAGCACTAACCTCCCACCTCCTTCCCTCCCCTCCTCAGTCACAATGAGGTGCAAATGCCTTAGGAAACTCCCTGTCCCTACTACACACTTTTTTCATGTTTAATCTTAGCTTAGAAGACAGTTGGGTTTGGACTTGATTAACCTTTCATGCAAAAAAAAAAAAAAAAAAAAAAAAATCCCAACCTTTCATGCAAAAAAAAAAAAAAAAAAAAAAAATCCCACAGCTTTGAGTTGCAAATTTCATTTGATAACAGCTGCAGAAAACTAGCTCCATATTTTTGAAGTTAAATCACTGCCAAATTCTGTTTTCCAGTGCCAGCTGCTCGGAATAAGGCTAAAAATATTTCCAAAACAATTACATTTAAATTATTAATTAACAATACTTGGAATATTATGACTAAAATCAATTAGTTTATGCAAAGGTATCTACAAACCTGAAACACAGTAACAGTGAAAGAGATTTTTTTAGTTGATGAATAATTAATACAGCTTTTCATTTGTTTCACCTCATATGCCAAGTAGCACAAAAGGAAAGTTATTAATGCGAGTAGATCACAAAGGTAACAACAGTGATCATTACACATTTATAGCCACTAAACTGTGTAAGTGAAAAGTTTGCAGGACCAAAAACACTCCTGCAATATCAGATCCAGAACAAACTAAAATACAATTTCGACCATCTGGATGAAACAGAAAAGAAAAGGAAGAGGAGAGGAGAGGAGAGGAGAGAAGAGAAGAGAAGAGAAGAGAAGAGAAGAGAAGAGAAGAGAAGAGAAGAGAAG
>VZUI01005093.1:0-18333 GCA_013401135.1 Cettia cetti | reverse complement strand
GGAGAGGAGAGGAGAGGAGAGGAGAGGAGAGGAGAGGAGAGGAGAGGAGGCTCTGGGGAGAACTTACTGCAGCCTTTCACAAAGAAAGATCGAGACAAAAATTTTGGCAGGGCCTGTTGTGATAGGAAAAGGTTTAATGGTTTTAAACTGAAGGAAAGTTGATTGAAATAGAATTTAAAGAGGAAGATTTTTGCCATGAGGGTGTAAAACACTGAACCAGGCTGCTCAGAGAAGTTGTGGATGCCCCATCCCTGAAAACATTCAAGGTGAGGCTGGACCATAATCTAGTTGAAGTTGTCCTTGCAGTGGGATTGGACTAGACAACCTCTAAAGGTCCCTGTCAGACCAAACTGTTCTGTGATTAGCATTGCAGTGATAGAGAAATGTCATAGTGGCTTCCATAATGCCACAGAGCAAGGACAGATCTCTCCCTGCTCTTTCTGCCTGACAGTGAGGACACCACTCACAGTTTCTTTTTTTTTTTTTTTTTTTTAGTAATACCTGCTGTAGCTGCTCTATGGGAATAGTGGCAGCCCACACTAAGTCACAGCAGCCTTCAGGTAGCTGTGACTTCTGCCAGGGTATTGCTTTTGTCTTGGCAGCATGGGATCAAGGGTGCACAGGTCAGACAGCTTCTATCTTTGGCATAAACTTTCCTTGCTCATCTCATTTCACTGTTTTTTCACCACCATCAGCTGCTCCTTCCACATTTTCCCTTGTTTCAACCTATCTGTCTTAGTCAAGAAGCTGTTCCCTGCAAAATGTGCCCAGGACACAGGAAGTGCCCTGGGTGCAGTTGCCCCGAGGATGTTGAGACACAGCACTCGCTGCCCCCGTGTGAGGAAAAGCCCAAGTGTCCTGCACCACTTACCCTAAGGAGGGTGCAGAAGAGGGAAACTCCCAGTGAGAGCAAAGCAAAGAGGAGGGAAGGCCATGTCAGCACCAGGAAAAGCAGGTGGCCTTTTGTGTATAGATGTCTACACTCAGTGATGGTCCAGTGAGAGAAAAACTTGGGATAACTGAACTGTGCTATTAAAAAATATTAGGAGTTCAGAGAGGAATGTTAAGGAGAATCTTCTTCTGTCTTGCCACCTTCCAGGTGACAAGAATTTACTCCATCTGTGAACTCAAAGCCTTTATTTTTCTCATCTCCAGTTCTGGAGCCAGCTCTTCCCTGGAGCACCTTGGTGATGTGCAGACCAGGAGCTGGTCCAGGCTCTGCCTTGTCACATTTGTGGGCTCACATCAGCTATTTCCAGTCCCATGCAGAGCCATCTCTAGCTATAGGCTCAGGAACAGCAATAGTATTACATTAGATCAGTATCATAGAGATTAACTCTGCTCCAAAGTTATTATTTAGAGAAGGATTGAGAACCTGGCTTGTGTTTCTCACGGCTGATCCCTCACAGTCTGGTGTTTCTCTTGATTTCTTTGCTTTCCTTGTGCAGCTGCCAGGTTTTCTGAGCTACCTCAGAAGCTGATTGGCCTGGATTTTGCCTTTCTCCCCTTAAGTAGAATTACTGATGACTTTCTTCTCCCGTGCATGCCAGTGGCACTGCAGTGGCAATGCTAAGCTCCCACATGTTGCTCTTATAAGCTTGTCTGCTGTGTGATGCCATTTTCCCAAGGCAAATAGAGAATATTTTGGTCTGTCACTACTGCAACAGGCATCGCTGGAGTTTCTAGCAAGCAGAACAAATGGAATACTCTTCTCCTTGATATTTGTTTGATTTTTTTCAGTCATTTAATTGCTCTTCCTTAATTTAGAGGAGGTGAAGAAGACAGTCTGATACAGAGAGCTCATTTTGTTACTGTATACTCACATTCCCATGATACTGTTGGTAACCAGTGACAAACTGAAGGTCTGAAAGATATAGCTCATGTCTTCTTTTATCTACAGAGGTCATTTAGCTCTTGGATATATTTTCTGAAGCTTATTCTCTCACCAGCCCACCCAGGGTCATCTTCATAAAAAAGTTGTCAAAATAGGTGACATATATTGACTTTTACAAGTCATTGTCTGTTGTTCTCCCACAGCTGTTAAGGGCACCCATGCAGACTGGACCTTAAACCCCTGAAAGGACAGAGGTTAATTCCAACCTGAATGTTAGTCCTGTCCCAAGGAGAGGTGGCTCTGCTACCAGCAAGGCATTGGGGGAAATACAGAACCAGGCAGAGCTGGTGGGGTTCTGGTGTTTTCCCCCCCTCTAACCCTTTTGTCCCCATTTGGTGACCCTACCACTCCTGCCTGTGCTGTACTACTGAATAGGTAGCCTCAGGGAAGATGTAGCTTAGAAGCTGGATGCTTGGAGGGGGCCCAGGGAGTCTGCTTTCCTGTCAGGAGTCACATGGCAGAAATCCTAAATTACTCCTAATTAAAGTAGCTATAGGCTGCAGTTCTGTGTCCTTCCAGCAATCTTGGATCTTTTTCTAGCTGGACACTAAAAAAACTAGACAATAATTTGATTCTGTGAGACTTCAGTGGTGTTTTGTCTGAGACACAAGGAGGAGCATCATTATCCAAACTGTGGCTGTACAGCCTGTTTATTGAATTATGCACATCAAACACTTGCTGAGCCACTCTTTTGCTTATTAAACACTTGGCTTTGGGCTTGTCCTGGGCCACAACTTAACTCAGTTCCCACACCTGCAGCAGGAAACTTGGTGGTCCCATGGGATGCTCAGTGGCCAGCTGTGTGTCCCAGGAGCCCTGTGCAAATGTGGGGCCGTGGAGGTTGGTTGTGGGTACTGGAAGTCTGATCCCTGCAGCAGGACAGCACTGCTGGAGCCACACAGCAGGTGTAAAATAAAAACAAAACCTGGATAGTGAAAAATAAATAAGAAAAATGAAACAAAAATCTCATCTTAAGGAGGTGTCCTGACAGCAGTAATTTTACTCATAATTTTTTCTCTTACACTTTTCTATGTAATAGTTCAATTCCTTTGTCCTTTACATGCCAGGACTGGAAGAGATATACATTCCATGCAGTGGCTCCTGTGGGGATTGGAAACATGCCCTGTTTCTCTGCTCCCTCCCTGCCTCTCCACACTTCCCAAGATCCTGTACCATGCTGTGCATCTGGGATGAAAGACAGGGTCCCTTCCTGAGTAGCAGCAAGACAGTGAAGGAACACTGATATGTACATCTAATGAGACAGAAGTAGCACTTGCTAGGAAGAACCTTGTGAGGCAGGTTTCTGGTATGTAATTGGTTCATGTTTGCTACAATGGTTTAACAGATATCACTGCAAATCCTGGTTCCTTGAGGGTCTCTGTAGTGGCTGTACCTGTAAGCAGAGTGCTGTCTGGATCCTGCCATTTCCCTAGCAAAACTGAAAAGAAAAAGAGAAGAGGTGCAGAATCTCAGTATATTGCACTGTGCAAGGCCAATCTTCCTGCAAAGAGGAAAGTAAAACACGCTTTTCTCCAAACTTCACTCTGCTGTTAAAGGATCTCACTTGCCCTGCCTAACTTCCATGTCTGCCTCTCTCTCTCTTGGTTTAAAGGCATGTAGTTTTCCGGGTTAAAAACCTTGCTCTTGGAGGATCAGCAAGCACAGCTGGACCCTGCCAGCATTTTATGCAGAGGCAAAACTGTGTCTCAGCCTTCCTGCTGCAGGGATCAGACTTCCAGCACCCACAACCAACCTCCATGGCCCCACACTTGCACAGGGTTCCTGGTACACACTTCTGGCCACTGAGCATCCCATGGGACCACCAAGTTTCCTGCTGCAAGTGTGGAAACTGAGTCAAGTTGTGGCCCAGGACACATGGACACACACATTTGCCTGGCTGGATTTGGGGATGTGGTCTCCTCTTGAGACTTTTTTTGCCATGTAATTTGTGTCCCCACCCTCTCACATGAGACATGTGACGCATGAGAGGACCACCACTTAGTTATATGATGAAAACTCCCTCACATCAGCTCCCCTTGTGCTGTTTTAACTTAAAAACTCCTATAATACTGAGTTGGGCAAAGCAGGGGAAGTGATGTTGTTTTTGTATGAGACACATAAATTTCAGTCTGTGACTAAAAGAGCAATCACACATGTGGCATTTGCACATGACCTAACCCAGAGTTTCTCTGTGTTGCCAAAACAGACTTTGTTGTGACTGATGTTCTCAGCTGCTGTTTTGTTTCCTAAAAAATCTCAGTCCAGCAATGCATTTCAGTCCATTTGGGAGCTGCCAAGGGTCAGTTGGAGAAATGTGTGGAAGCTAGTTAGGGTTGGGGGAGGGGGGTGAGGAGGGGGTTGAGGATGTTAAGCATCTCTGGGCCAATATTTCCAAAAAGCATTTAGAAATCTCAGGGTTTAAAGCAGGTAGGTGCTTAGTGGATTTTCAAGGAAACCTGTACTGCTTATCTGCAAATTGCAGATATTAAAGCATTTCTGAAAATCCATCCTTAAGTCATGAGCTCGGTGAAAGCAGCACCATTTATGTAAGGCATTGTCAGAGTTCTTGGTGATGCCTGGGTGCAGCACTGGGATGAATGCCAGCAATTTTTTTTCCCTGTGGAGTCGCACAGCTGACAGTGCTTTGGCTTGCCAGGACAAAACACCACACCAAGGCAGGCAGAGAGTGAGGAACTGCAAGGGAAGGGCTTTTTGTTGATAATCTCTGGGTCAGGTCAGAGCTGTTGTGTTCCTTGACATCAGGCTGCCTGGGAAGGGCAACTGTGTATTTTTAAAGATAAACAGCCATGTCACCAATTAAGCCGGTGCCTTGGCAGAGCAAGCACAGCTGTCTGTAGGTGGTTGCTTGAGAGCATTGAAATCCCTGCAAGGGCAGGGAGAACCCTGCCTCCCACTGCTGTTTTCCTGTCTCTCTGTGGAGGGAAGGCAGGTCTCTCTGCCCAACAGTCTCATTCCTCCCAAATTTGCAACCCCAAAAATATGGGAGCCTCTCTCATTGCTGGGTCCATGCATTGCTACTGAAAGTATGATGCTTGGCAGGCTCCCTCCCCTTCTGCTTAGTACCCTTGCCTGTGTTGCAGTATTCCCAAATCCCATCCCACCTGCTGTGTCCCACTAAGGTGCAGTTCCTGGTGAGGTGTTCCTGTCTATTTTCTGTGGGAAGGGCCACTAGCTCTTTGTGTGTCCCAACCTACTCTCCTCTTCAGTGTGGTAACTCTCACACACTGAACCTCTGGGAACTGCAGACGAAATGTAGTTTCCACTTTAAAGCATGCTCAGGTTCATGAAAATCTTCCCTGGCTGTTTCTTTGGGACTTTGGAGAGGTTCCTGGGTTGAGAATGAAAGAAAATAATGGCCCTAGATGTTACATGAGGAGCCCTGGGCAGCACATTCAGGATGTACTCCACAAAATAGGAGGTTATTTAGTTATTGTTATCTTTCTCAATGCCAAAATCCTGGACTCGCCCTCTCCTCACCTCTCCACAAGCTGGAGAGGGGTTGCAAAGCACTTGTTGCCCAGGCTTGGATCTTTCTGGCATGAGTATGCTCCTGTTTTGGGTGTTCTGTGGGCTGAACGAGGGGAGGGAGCCGCCCTTCTCAGCCCGAGTTCTGCAAGAGGGCAGAGAGGCTGCAGGAAACCCGGGGGAGCAATGAGGTTCTGCTTTGCTGCTGCAACAGCTTGAGAGTGGTGGAGAGGAAATGCTTCCATGACAAGGGCAGGGTGAACCAGGGGCCAGAGGGCACGTTTTTCATGCTGTGAGGCCTTTTTGGTGTCAGCACTGCTCCCACATAATAAAGCTCAGCACAGGGCAATGCTTGGCAGGGGGTCAGTGCCCCTCTGAGTGGGGGGAGCCAGGAGGGTTCCCAGTTTGAGAACCGGGGAAGACTGAAAGAAAACAAAGCCTTGGGAGTTGTCCCTGAGAAGGGACAAGCTGTCCTGTGGGAGGTGGCAGTGCTGCCTCCTTGTGCAAATCTGATTTAGAGACAAATAGTCCGAGAAGTATCTTCCAGCAGAGGGAAGGAGGCACTGCTGAAGCCCTGCTGCAGGTCTGTGGCTGCATTCAGTGCCCATCTCAAAATCTTACTCTTGGTGAAGCACTTCAGAGGAAATAAATTATTTAGAAGCTCCAGCAATCAATTACAAGCACCCAGCTCCTTCATCTCTGTTCTTACTGAGCCTTTAACTTCCTTACCCTGCTCAGGGTAATATGATGGTGTAATGGTTGATGGTTATGAAGTGCTTAATGATAAAAAGTGATGTTAAGTTTTACTAGGCCAAGATCTGAGGCTTTCATTTAATCTTTCTCAAGATATCAGACTCGAATCTCACTCCAGGGGTTTCCTGCATGCTGCTTGTAAGCAGCACATGGAGCTGCTCCCATTCCCATGCCCACCCTGCCCTGCCGCAGCCTCCTGCCCTGTCATCTCTCCTGTCACAACTCTTTCCCTGTCTGGCTGTAAGCTGGAGTGCTAAGATGATCCAAGTTATAACATTGCAGGACTACAGGTTCACTGAAACAAAGGGAGAAAACAGGAGGCAAAGAGGAAACTACACATGAGGGAGAAGACTGGCATGAGATTTGTGTACATGCTTATATTGTCCCAGTCATTTGAGTTTTGCATGGAATCATAGAATCATAGACTATTCTGTGTTGGAAGGATGCCACAAGGATCACAAAAGTCCAATTTCTGGCCCAGCACAGGACAGACCCATGAATCACACCAGAAGTATTCTTTGAAACTTGTTTTAAGCTGGGGCCCCCATTGGGCTCAGAGCCATCCTCTGCCTCATCCCTGCCCCAAAGTGGTAGACAAGGCAAACTGTGAATCTGAATATGAGAGGGAGAGGAAGAAGAGGAAAGCTTGGCAAGCAAGCCAGGATCCTAGAGAACCAGTCTCCTTATCGTTGTCAAATTTCCTGCAGGCATTGCAAGGAAGAGAAATTTTAAATTGCTTTTACACACCCCTGCCTGCTTGAGTGCACAGAAAAGACAGGAGTGGTCTCAGAAGGAAGACTGCTATTTTGTGCAGTACATGGCCCAGTGCCTTATTTGCAGTTTGCTGTGTAAGCACTGTTGTCAAATGGGAGCTATTTGCTTCCTCCAGGCTTTTCTATGGGACTCATAAGTATGACATGGGAGGACTTCAGACATCAATTAAATTCTTTCCAGAACAGCTCTGTGAGACTGAGGAATAGGAAACAAAAGGGAATCCTTGTGGCTCTGATTTGCTGCAAACCAGGCCCAAATTTCAAGTTAGGAAACAAGGCTTGTTGAAAACAAGAAAGTATGATGACCTTTGCTTTGTGTGGGAACATTGTGGCAAAGGCAGTGTTAATGTCTGGTGCTCCTAGGCAACATTCGGAGCAGTTAACCACCATGAAATTGCTCCTTCACCTCTTGCAGTGCCTTCCTTCACTCATTCACTACACAACTTCTTCCCCAAAGGGGCCTCCCTCTCTGTCCTGCCGTGACGCTTCCACAAGATGTCCATCTTGTTTGATACAGGGGCCAAGTCAATGGCTCTAAAGATTTTATGCTATTAATGACCACACAAAACCAATAAACTGGGTTCATACAGGCATCTTCTAGTCTCTGAGTACCTGGAATTTGTGCTCTGAATCCCTTTTTCTGCTCTGAGGGATGTATGTGGGTGTGTGGTGGGGGACAGATGTGGTGAGTTGTTCAACCTTTCTCGTTCTCCTGCCTTTCCTGCTTCTCCAAAGTAACTCTCCTTGCCCATTTTCCCTGGAGCTGGGCAGCATCTTCACATTGCCAACACTCAGCAGCTGGCACCACTGAAGTTTCAGCTCTGCAGCCTGGGGCTCTTCCCCCATGCCCGAGGCTGGGAAATACAGCACAGCTTGCACTGCCCACCCAAGGTTTTCCTAGTGCCACCAGGAAGGTTTGAAAGGGCCACAGCCCAGCCATCTGCTTTCCCTTGCAGCACCAAGGATGTGTTGAGGCACCACAGGGTCTTTCAAGCTCTTCCAGAGTCTCAGAGGTGCAGAGGTTGTGCACCAGAAGTGCTGTTCAGGAGCTCTGCCCCATCGGCCCCTCTGAGGCCACGTGCAGGGGAGCAGGGGACTCGGCAAGGGGCACGACACTGGTGTAAGGCAGCCAGATGTTCTGGGAGAGGGCAGGGCTCTGCTGCTGCTACAGCTGCTGGGAGCACAGAGCAACCACTGTGGGAATGTCATGCTCTCCCTGGGCCAGACTCCCCCACAGCTAACCAAGACCCAGCAGTCTTTAATGAGCTTCATCAAACTGACATTATGGTCAAATTGAGGCAGCTTTGGATGGGAATAAGAAAATGAAAATTGTCCCTCGCAAAAGGCAAATTCTGCTGCAGGTTTCAGGCTTTGACTTTGAACTAGGATGCTGTGGGTTCTTTAAACCAAATCCCAAGTAGGTAATTTTTAGAGGAAGGTATTTGCTTGGCTGTGCTCTTTTTGGTTTTGGAGTTTTTTTTTAAAAAAAAAACAACAGAGAAGACTTTTTTGCTGAATCTTTCCTTCACTGTGGCAAGGATACTGGAGCATGGAAAATCTCATGACCTAAAGAATTTATCCAAGTTTTAAGCAGCAGACAGAAAGGGCTTATACCATGAAGCATAAGTCATCTCAACAATAAATAATTCTACCAATTCAGCTTAAAATACATCTAAAATATATCTTTAGGGCCTCATATACTCTGCTAGATTAGAGTACTAATATTTTAGTACTAATTAGTACTAAAGTACTAATAGTACTAAAGTACTCATGTACTTTACCTCTCAGAGAAATGTGTGGGCTTCTGGCAGCAGAGGAAGTAAGAGTTAACTGGAGAGGATGTGAAAGAAAAGCTCAACTACTTCTTGCTTTTCAGTCAGCCAGCTCTCCATGGTCCCTGCAGCCGCCAAGAACTCTTTTATGACAATAGCAATAGCACAAAACCTGATAAATATAGATTCAACTGAATTTAAATTGAGGAGAAGCCATCTATAGTAATCAAGGTTTGCTGGATGTGTCTTGAATATTGGTGTTGTTCTTAATTATTGAGCTCTGCACATTGGCTGCAAATACATTGAAAAAGAAGTTTTCCAGCCTGTTGCTGCTCACTAAGTGAAATGAAGGCATGACAGTGTGGTTTTGCCTTTAAAAACTCAAGACAGTGAAACTTTTCCAGTTCTGTCACTAGCCTCTTACTTTCTAAGTGCACAGGTCTCCAGCATATTCCAGACTTTTGTATTTTGTCTTTATGAGGAGGGGCACCACAGCTTATCAAGATGCTCATGAGCTGTAACCATACAGGCTGAAAACTAGAGCTGGTCTGAGGAAAACTGGACTCTTTGTGTGCTTTGGCAAACAGTAACTACAGACAATACTCCTGTCAGGGCTGTGTGCATACTTGAAACCCTTTCCTGGGGCTTTTCAAAGACCCCCACAATGTGCTCTGGCAGTGGTGTTGGGTCTCCACGCAAGGGGCAGCTCATGGATGTGCTGGAGGATGGAGAAATGGAAACCTGCATTATGCTGTGCCTCTTCTGTGTCTGACCCTTGCATCATAAGGTCTTCCTTTCCTCAAGGAGGGGAAAAGTCACACCTGGCCACCATGGCCACATCTACTAGAGATAACCCTGCTCTCACCTTTGATATCAGGTGTGGGGATGCTCCCAGTGCACTCCTGCGATACCTGGCTGAGGCAGTCAGCACAGTTTTGTGTGCAATTCCTGAGCCAGGACTGGTTTAAGCAGCCTACAGCAGTGGTAATTGTGTAGCTACATCAGCACAGTGCTTGGTGCTGGTCAGATCAGACCATAAGGACATTTGTTGCATGACAGCAATGCAGATGCACTCTTCAGAAGTAACCCATAAATACATTTCAGGGAAAAAAAAAAAAAAAAGGAAACCAGAAGTAAAATATGCTGAAAAGCAAAGGTTTACAGCAAAGTGTTTTCTCCAGGATGTCTCTGAAACAGCTCAAAGTAGCATGAGAGAAACATGGACTTGTTCCTCTTCTCATTGCCAGGCTTACTGTACAAAAATGCCCAATAAAAATGGAGCAGTGCTGTAAGTAAGAAACTGTTTTGAGAATACCCAGGCTTGGAGCCATATTTGAATGCACGACTTGTTTCACTGGATGGTGATGGGCGTGGAAAGTCTTAGCTTTTCTTGTTCCTGCCTTTTTTTTTTTTTTTTTTTTTTTTTTTTTTTTGTTTCCTTTTATCTTTTCCATCTTTGTGGCTGACAGTAACTACATTGTCTGAGTATTTATAGAAGCATACACATACCTCAGTACATGGACACTTCCCTTAGGAAACAGTTCCCTTGCTCTAATCTGCAATGAGAGTGAATCTGGTTTCACCCACCGTACGAACTTCCAGGCACCAGGATTACTTCTGCAGCTCCATCTCATGATGATGGGACAGGGGCATGAGCCTTTACCATGATGCCATGTAGGAAAAAGTCCTGGAGGGTGGCTGTGCTGAATGTGTCTTCCTTTCTGATTGCTGGCTCCTGAGCCTGCCACAGAGGTGGCTAGGGGAGCAGAGGGGAGGAGGTGGAGAATTCTTGGATAATGTGTTAATACTGCCTACAGCAGTCAGCATTGCTGAGCTTGGTAGCAGGGCTGAGCAGAGGAGAAAGCCCTCCCCACCTGGCCAAGGACAGCTGCAGAATGGGTCCTCCAGGGATTAGAGACAACTAGGGAGTAGACGGTGCCCTGAGGCACCCCATGGCCCAGGGGGATCAGAAGTGATGCCTATGCCTTACAGCAGGGAGATAGAATGGGCAAGAACAATGCCATCAGTGACTGCTTTCAGCCCAGCATCCTATTTCTATTTAATGCATTTCACCTGTGATTGCCTCTTTTATTTCCATCTGTAAGCCAGATCATTTATTTTATATCCATATGGTCCTAGCAATGTGGGATTCGTGGAGAGAGTGGGTGGGCAATGCAGAGTTACAATAACCACATGCAAATATATCATGGTGGCAGCAGGAGGAACTGCAAAGGTCTCTGCTTTGCCGAGTGAGGAATGAGTACAGCAGGACAATTTCTGGGTAATTTACAGGTAGTGCTGAAAAGCTTGTGCTGGGCTGTGTTGTTAACCTGTTTGGATGTACTTAAGGAGGAGAAATATAAAGCCAGAGGCTGACACAACTATCATTTGTCTGATTTCTGCGTGTGGTTCCTGGAAACAGGGGAACTGAAATTTGTGCTTTTGAGTATCCAGTTTATGGTACCTGTGCACCTCCAGTGCTGCAAAGCTTCATATATTTGCTTTCATCATGGACACAGAAGGGCAATGAAGTGTGCAATGTATAGACTTTTCCACAGGTTAAAAGGAAAGGTGGTGACCTCCCTATTCTTCTTTATGATGATCCTGTTCTGAGTCCCGTAGGAAAAAACTGCATGGAAGAAGAAATTATTTGCAGTTGCCAACACTGAACACAAAGGGAAGCACTCAAAGACAGTGGACCAAAATCACCCAAGACAAAATGCCATTGCAGCCACCAGTGGCAGAGCTGAACATTCAGCTTTTGTTTCTCATCTTGAAGTCAGGAATAAAACCATCTGAAGGAAGCTCCCAGGTTGGCTCGCAGCTTCAGATCCTCTGAATCCTGAACCCTTGAATGACACTATCAAACTTGCCCATTTCAGAGCAAGCCAAATGCTGGAAAAGGTGTGGCAGAATCAGATCCTTTATGAGCTATGACCCCTTGGTGCCTTCCTTGTCCTCCTTCCTGCTGTTCTCTCCTCTCCATCCACCCACGCTTCCTGCAGGGCAGCAGAAGGGGTGGAGGGCAACGTCACTCCTCTTGGAACCTGGCTACCAAAGGCCATGATTAATCCATAGCCCTGTCTTAGTGGAACATTTGACCTTGTTGATGATTAACAGCATGTTATGCAAGGCATAAAATCCTGCCTGCTAGAGCCAAGCTCCCATGCCTATAAAAGAGTGCAGACAGTGAGGGTGTCTCCCCTGCACAACCATGATTTGGCTGACCTATGGATATTTCTGACATGTAGGTGGATGTTGAGCCAGCCAAACAATGATTGTTACTGTCCTGTTGTTTTGCTTCATTTCAGAGAAGAAAGATTTCCAAATACATACAAAGAGCTTGGAGCTGTTGTTGCACTGACATTTTATTCCACGAAACGACACAAAATGAAGGGCTCCTCCCTAGTGCCAGGTTTTTAAAACCTGGGATTAGAAATGTATGTGACTCCTAACCTCTCATGCTGTTACATTCTGTGACCCCAGACAGTTTAATAAGGCTTTTAAATAGTGGCTTCCCTCTCCACTCCATCAGAAGGCTGCTCAAAAGAGATGGGGAGGCAGGATTCAGTCCCAGGCCTCATATTTGCTGCCAACAGCAGTGGCAGGCAGCTGTGGCCACTGCCCTCAGGCTGCCAGGGATGTAATGCTCAACTCTGCCCAGCTCTTTCCTGTCTCCCAGCTCAACTCTGGCCAGCACAGCCATTGGTGCCCTTGAAACTGTACTTGGCAGTGGAAGAGCCTCTGGGGAGCTTGTTTCTGCCCTCACAGTGGCTCCACAACTTCTGGGAGCTCTCTGCTCTTGGTTCAGGGGATGCAGCTGGACTGTGCTGGGCATCAGTAGAGGCTTCATCCACTGTGGGCTCCCTGGGCAGGCAGTGCTACCCTCTGCAGCATGTGTGAGCTGCTAAGTGAGGTGGCGGCCCACAGCTAACCCAGCTCTTACAGAGGTTACACGGCTTTGGCATCCTCCAATGGAACCTTGCTTTACAGGACCATCCTGTGCCAGTATTAGTTTAGCACCTTTTTTTGTGGTGCAAAAGAATTGTTTAAGTCTATCAGGATTTTCAAAGATATCTTTAGAGGGAAGAGGACTAGAAATGTACTGTTATTTGTCTCGTGTATCTTTCAGTGGAAGTCAGATGCATTTATTTCCTAGCATTTGATATTAAACACATTTACAAGGTGTTGTCTCTCTCTGTCCCACATGGTGCTCCTTGCAGCACATCCCTTATGCCCTCCTGCCAGCTCACAGTCTGACAGAAGTCACTCAACAACACCACCCAAATGGCCCAGGAGGGAAAAATGGACTGTTAACCATGGTTGTGTTTCTCATTTCAAAGCCTGAAATGAGACTTTAGTATTACTGTTCCTTTTTTCCACTCCTGGCATGAACATTTCCCTCCCTCCCCAGCTGCAGCACAAACTTGTGTTGCCTCCCATGGAGCAAATCAGCCTCCCTTAAATCACAGCCACCTTCCACAGCCTTCCCAAGGCACAATGGTGAGTTGTGGGGAATTGTGGCTGGACTCTGCAGGAAGTAAAGGTCTGAGTGCATTGCTGTGGCAGAATACCAAATGCAATGATTTAAGGAGAAAAGATGAGTTCTGACAGGTGATCTGAACTCAGGCAGTGAGTTAGACTCTCCTGTCGTTGTGGAGGCTCAGCACCATATGACCAAAATCAATGTTCTGGATTTTGTGATACAGTTATTTGGATTATTAAGATGACTGTATTTGCCCATTGGAGTGTACAGGATGAAACATATGGTACTAAACAAGCCAGCAAAGCAGTCAAGGGGCTGCTACATGAAGGGATTTGTACATAAACATAACGGGGCAAGGCAAAAGCCATGCTCCTGTGAGTTAATTTAGCTGCGTTTGCTGTAATGACAATGTAATTATAGGAGTGCAATTCAGGAGATTTATCTTTTTAATTAGTAAACTCCCATGTCCTTCAAAAATCTCCTTTCACAGCTCCAGAGCCACCTGCGTCAAAGTGCAGCGGGGAGCCCTTGCTTACTCACGGCTCCCGTGCTCCGGCTCGCCGCACGCGGCAGAGCTGCCACAGCTCCAAGCAGATGGTCCCCCTTCAAACGCTTCCTTCCCGTGTCACTTACCATTAATAAATTGGATCAATGTTAGTGTGCATTGTAATTTCCTTGGACATTCTCCTCACGGCAGTATATTTGCTTTTGGTGGTACCTGAAATATGTGTACATATAAACCTTTGTAGCCTGGCAGCAGAAGTTTCCTAATGATAATTTCAGCTGAAAAGATTATTTTTTTCCTGGAAAGAACTCAGTGCACTAGCAGCCATCCCTGAACTTGCTGTGCAGAAGCAAGTCAAACTCTAGGAGCTTTGCCAAGAACCAGAGCCCACTCCTACAAAAAGCAAGTTGTGCCCAAGCAGTACATGCTCTCACAGAGAGGTGAATGCCCTCAGAGCAGCACTGTCACACACATACAGGGGAAGCCAAGAGAAACATAGTCTATATGAGCCACATCCCTGCCATCTTTTGTGACCCTATATGTGCTTTTTTGTTTCCCTGATGTTGGTTTAACTACATTATGTGGAACCTGATGGAAGACTAACAAAGCCCTCAGAAGTAGAATAATGTTCACATTTCATTTTCAAATAGTTCTTATAAGCTTTTCTTATCTTGGAGGTACAAAAGAGTAAAGGTTTGTGACTACATCCTTGCTGTGTTTCTGGTAGCACCCCTACCCAGGGCACCAGCCAGAGCTCCAGCAAAGCCAGTGTTGAGTGTGTGCATGCAGTGAAGGATCCAGCTCAGTGGATCTATCATAAGAGGCCAGCAACAGGGATGACAGTAAAACTTGACACCAATGCAGAATTGCCTCGGTTAAAAACGTGATGATGGTTTTTTCCTTCTTTTCAAATACTGGGAAGGAGGAAGGAACTCCACCATTCACCAAGTCCCAAGGAAACTCTGTGAAGGTTTTTTGCTGGGGCAAAGCATCAGTCACCTGCCCTTGGGGAGCAAGGGACCTGGACAGTTTGCATAAGGCACACGTTGTCCTCATGCCCAGCTCCCTTGGGAGAACTTGGGTTCAGGTTTGGATTTGGCCTGACACAGCCAGCACTGGAGGGTTTCTCGGAATGCAGGCAATCACTAGCATCCCACATCTTCCTGTGTGGCTGCTCAAGTCGCATTTCCCGTATTGGAAAACACCTGGAGTGGAAAGTAGGGAAAGGTACATGAGCTGGAGTGAGTGAAGCAGGTGCTTTGCCTGGCTTCACCAGTTGCCGGTGTGCCTGTGTCCCCACCACCAACCACAACCGAGAAAGAAACATGTGCAAATGCTTCCTGACAATGACACTTTCTCTGGTGCTGGAGGGGTCCCACCACTGCCACCCTGCTGACAGCACTGGGCCCTTGGAGGCTGTCAGAACAAAAGCATTGCTGAGGTGTTGGCCGCTCTCAGGCAGTCCCTTGGCTGGCACTGGGAGAGCACAACAAGTCATAAAGATGAAGACAGAGCAGGGAAAAAAGCACTCCTCAGACCAAATCAGCTTCCAGGGAAAACCTCTACACCTCAACACACACAAACTATGAAACAAAAAATGCAAATGATAGATCAGTCCAGAAAGCTCTTTTGTTTGTTTTTTTTCTAGCAATGATTTTACTTACGGCTGAAATCTCAAAGCAAGCAGAAGTGATAACATGAACACTTATGAGGAATGAGTATATTAGAGTATGCCAAAAGAGAAACATTACTGTCTAAGCAATGCAAGATTTTCACTCCTGCTGAGTTTAGCACTGGTTTGAGCATATTTCCTCTAAAACTAGATCACACAGAGCCACATCATAACAAAGGGTGGCTGAGCTAAAATGACCTTACATATACCTGCTAATTTCCTACTCTTCAGTAATCTCAAAGCCATTTACAAGAGGAGTGAGCAGAGGAGTAGATGAATTAAGCCTTGCAAAACCTTTGGGAGAGATGAAGACAGGCAACAGTATTTTCCCATTTTGAAGGTGGCAATAAAAGCAGTAGCCTGTCACCAATGGTTTGTTTCAAAGGTGTCTGCACAGAGAAGCAGTGGAAGCATAGCTAACCTAACATGGATCCTTCTCTCCCTGGGCCATAAAGCGAGTTTAAGGGCAACTGACTCAGATGTATCCAACTGCAGGAATTTTTTGGTTGATTTTGTATCATGGCCCAAAACAGCAGCAAGATGAGAAAAGGCTGATTTCATAAATGCCCAGTTCAGTTTTGATTAGAAAAATGCACTTCCAGGCCTGACTGGGTGATAAGAGCTATGCATGAAGTGACCGTGGGTGCTTGGTGCCTGTAATCAAAGAGATCTGCTCCCTGGGGTCACCAGCTTACCAGCCAGGTGGGAGCTGTGGGCCCAAGTGTGTCTGTGGTTCACCCTGGTGCTTGTAGCTCTCCAACTGTGTGTGGCACTGCTGGCCACACACAGTTGGAGAGCTGTGTCATCAGCACCAGCACGAGGTCTCTGTGGATCAAATAAGCTGAAGGTAGAAATGCAGGACCCACCCAGCACCTTCATCACCTTCTGAGACATGATATTAAAGGGGTTAGTATCCCAAGTTTCTTCTTGGAGTGAAGTCCTCAGATCTGTGTTGGAGGAGGTAAAGGATGGAAAAGCAGAGCCAGTGCCCAGGGTAACATTTTCTAATTGACAACCTCTTTGGTTTGCTTGTGCTCTAAAGGCTGTTGCTTTCCTCTTCCCCAACAACACCCTCAGGTCTTACTAGAACATGGTTATATGTTTCATCAGAAACATGGCCAGTCTCAGTGTTATGCCTGAATTAGACAGAAGCATCTCTTGTTGATCACCATGTATTTGAAACTGTATTTGAGCTATAACATATGATTACTGCATGTTTTAACAAAGGCCTTCAAATCAAATGATGCTCAAATTTAGTCTGCTTTTGAGCTGGATAGGAATCCAAATTTTATCCTTTCTTTTTTTTTTTTTTTTTTTTTTTTTTTTTTTTTTTTGTATCTACATAAATTGGACTTGCAGTAACAAAGTTCTGGTTTTGGGTAGCACCTTGTTTTATGGCTAGCTCTAAACAAGACTTAGTGGCCAAATATTTATTTTAAATGTAAAATTCCTGCACCTTTAGTAGCTAGAATGATTTGCAGTATACTGGATCACTGCATGACACTGAGAAAGACCTTATTCATTGCTTCCAAAAAGCTATTAAAAATATCTCATAAGAAGATAAGTTGCTTAGAAGGTGTCTGTGTAGCAGAAGATTAAACCTACCTCAGTCAGACAATGTTTCATGGTTAGACCACCAGGCACTGCTCTTCTCTTCATAAACCCCATTTCACTATATCATTTCTTCTTTAATGTACTCTACCTGGCTTCCTGCTGAGGATGATCTATGTGCTTTGTGAAAGCAGAAACTAATATTATTCTGAGGAAGGGAATAGGAAATAGAACTTAAGCTGATTACTTCATTTTCATCCAGGAAATTTTGAAGACTGAGCAGGTTTGTTTGGTGTTTTTTTGGTTGGTTTTTTTTGTTTGTTTGTTTGGGGTTTTTTTGTGTTTGTTTGGGTTTTTTTGTTTTTTTTTTTCCCCTGAAGATATTGTGGTTTTTTCTCTTCACTTTTACGGAGAACATGATAAATACATATTTTCTAAGCTACATTTTGCATAAGGGGATATATCAAAGGATAAAACCCAATGAACCAATTTTGCTTCTGGGAAGGCCATGTGTAACTCCAGGAGAGTATGTGGAGATAAAACACACCTGTGGTTAAATTAACTGTGGAGAGGATTGAAGTGCTCACTGGAATCAATGAAACAGCCTTTTACAGCAGGAGAGGCTGTGGTCTGCTGGCTGCTGGGTGAATCATACAGCTGTTTGAGAGGAGCGAAGCATAGGAGCTTCACTGCTGGGGTATCATGGTTGCTTTTACTTTGGCACCTCCCTGGATTAGAAATGTGGTGGTCACTCTGTCCTCTGTGGCTTGCACAATCTTTCCCTTTCCTGGGAGCAGATGGGGTCCAGTAAAACAGCAGTAAGGAGGGGTACTGGGAGTGTTCCAGGGACTTGGCCAAGGTGACAATGGGGAGCAGTTGCATCAGCCCCAAAGGCACAAGCCCAGCCACCACAGGCAGATTATAGGATTGAGGTTCAGGCCTGCAGACATCCCTACAGGGAGTTAAATTTCTCAGTGGCTTTAATTGCATAAAGTCAGAAGTGCCTAACTCTTGCCTCAGTCTTTTTTATCCATGCTGTTTTAAAAACAAACAAAAAAGCCAAACAAAAGCCAAACCAACCTCAAGCAAATGAAAACCCCCCAAACAAACAGAAAAATCTCATACAATGAAAATGAACCATTTCTCTAAAAAGAAGTTTGGGCATGTGGGAAAGAAGAATGAGGTTTGGAAGAGTAAATGCTCACAGTATTTTAATTTATTTGCCGAGGCTAGAGACCTGTTTCTAGACTCTGTCTATGGTCAGAGAGGTGAGAGGATTTCCTCAAAAAAGAAATCTAAATCCCTCCTGCTAGCTGCCTGCAGCTAAAGTGAATTATGAAGCAGGACAGTACCATGTCCATGGGCCTTTCCCTTCCCTTCCCTTCCCTTCCCTTCCCTTCCCTTCCCTTCCCTTCCCTTCCCTTCCCTTCCCTTCCCTTCC